>KZ110021.1:16578-47807 GCA_002116395.1 Ramularia endophylla | reverse complement strand
TTAGTTAAGTACGGATATACTTAGCCGACGGACTATAGGCCTAGCGTAGGAGCTAGACTTAGTGTTCTAAGCTACTAGATGTTCTAAATTAAATAATTAAAATAATAAGATTCTTAAATTACTTAAGGGAAAAGTCCCCCGCTATATAGAGTTTACTTAGTTATGTAACCGTACCCTAACCCTATCCCTAACCCTAATAGTTAGGGTAAGGTCGGAAGTGGAGCCAAGCTAAAGGCTTGGCTCAAGTGAAAAAGTAATGTGAGAACATTGAGTTGCACCCAGGCTTACATAAACGATGTAAAGTCTACAGTACCTAGTACCTGTACTTATAGCTAACATATAGGAGAGAACACGAGGTATCTGTAGGACACGACAGGTAGTGCACACTACCCCAACCCTAATCCTAAGCGATCACGCGGGAGGTCAGAAAAATGAGACCGCAATCGTCATCTCCCAATGAGCGGCACCATGCGCTGATGAAAGTGACACAAGATCCCTTAGCCGTTCCCAGTAAATCGAGGACTCATTGCATGAGAAGACTACGTGTCATCACGCCCATAAAAAGTAGAAATCAAAACGACACACAACTAGCATAGCATCACATCCTTCTTCCTTCTTCCTTCTTCATCTTCAAGCTTTTCATTCCTCCGCACGAGAGGAGAAGTCTAGATCCCACCCAGCACAGCCTGTTGTCGTGCCCGCCCACGTCCAAGTAATTACCCGGCCCTTAGGCGCCCAACGCCATGGAGAAGAGAGAGATGAAGTGCATACCCTCCCTCTTTGCTCTCATGCCTGGCCGACCACCCCACTCCATCTCGAAAATCAGTAACAGAAAGCGCAGCATTGGGTATCCCGGAAGGTAGAAGTATGAGTAGAGTAAAAGTCGCCATCTACGGCGGTAAGCGTAGTGGGCGGAGAGAGAGAGAGCCCTTGACCGCGATGCACACAGCAGGCAAATGGCGAGTTGTCGTTTTCAACCGACGGCACTGGTCTAAGATTGGTGAATTTCCCGCTCCTTGTTACAATCAGCCGCGGTTGTTGAAGAAGCCGAAGTCACCACCATCATTGCCCTGGACTTGCGTCGCTGGAAGATCGCTCCGACTACGAGTGTGGCCCACACGAGGCGTCGTGCTATCGGAGCGAGATTTGCTACTGACATTGCCCTTGATGGTGCCCTCCTCAGGAGCGCGTCGCTGCTCGGCTGTTGACGGCCGCTTCGTTTCCGGCTCGACGCTCAGACCATAGCTGCCGTTGGAGTAGCCAGCCGGCGTGTAAGTCAACGGTTGGTAGTTCTCGACTCTGCGGCTGCTGTACGGATCGCTAGACATCGATCTCGCGTCGCCGCTGCCGCTACTCATCGCGCGTGAGTCGTGTATGGAACCAGTGTCGGAATTGCCACCAGTAGTGGTAGCCCACTCGCTTCGACTGGTTGACCTGTCATCACTGAGAGTGCCCGTTCGGAGGCTTTGACTGAGAGATTTCTCATCGCTGAACTCGCCAATGGTAAGTTGATCGGAATCAATGGAGGCGGGATCAATGCCAGCCTCGACCATCTCTTCAACTTTGAGATAGTCCTTTTCAGTGTAACATCCCTGCCAGCAGTGTCGCCAGTCTCCGACAAGATAGTTGAAAAGCCATCTGTCCAAGTTTAGACAAGGCCCGACGCAGACCGCTAGATTGTTAAGATCCATCTTGTTGATGTCTTTGTTCGTAAGCAACAGGGAGAGATGACAGGTGATGGCGAATAGGAGGTAGTAGTTGTAGGGCGGAAGGTCGGACAAGCAGTCACGCAGCAGCTGGGACGCCGGCTGGCCCACGTTCTTGTAGTTGGGATTTTCCTTTTCAAGCTGAATAGCAAGCGATTTTTGCAGGCTGGCGGGCATCATCTCTGACGGTAGCTCGCGGAGCCAAGCCTTGAGCATGCTGGCAATCTCGTTGGTGTCAGTCACTTCCTCGGAGAGCAAGTCAATGTCGAGTTCGCTGTCGAAACGGCGTTGCCAGTGCTTTACTTTGGGCCCACTGCCTGGGATACGGTACAGGCCCTCCTCTTCAGCATTCGTATTTAAGAAGCTGTAAATGGTCAGCGTCAATGCCGAATTGCTCATCAAAGATAACTCACTCGATACATCTCCATGGGAGACTTGGCATCCAGTACTCAGTTTTATCCCGGCATCCCGAAAGCTGCTTGCTGATGCGAGTGATTCGGGTTTGCTCGACAAGCGGGAGGTTGATGACCTTCATGGTGTATTCATTATCCGGCACATCCTTTTCGTTGCTGCTGGTGCT
This sequence comes from Ramularia endophylla, assembly GCA_002116395.1. Classification (NCBI taxonomy): domain Eukaryota; kingdom Fungi; phylum Ascomycota; class Dothideomycetes; order Mycosphaerellales; family Mycosphaerellaceae; genus Ramularia; species Ramularia endophylla. The sequence goes on along the minus strand of KZ110021.1, from coordinate 45,521 downwards.
GCGACCGATCTTGCCGAGACGGTTTAAAAAGTTACCGCCACCAGATTTCGCCTTTGACATGACATTCTTGCTGCCCGCCTTGAAACCACCCTTCTCCTTGCTGGATTTCGGGTAGGACATTGAAAGGTTCTCCTCACTCTCGTAGTGTGACGGCGCCCGCTCGGCGGACTTTCCTCGCCTGTCCTTTTCTTTGCCCTTTCCAATCACCCGCGCGTCGGATCCTGGCCAATCTGATTGCAGTGGTGCCGTCGCGGGCGGTCCTTCAAATGAGTCCTTGCTGTTCATCGGGCCTAACTTGGAATGCGAGTCCCTTCTTATTGACTTTGACCTCGTTATGCCAATGCGGAATGTCTTGTCCTTTCGCCTTGTCGTGGTGCTGTCTTCACTGGCTTGATGGCTCGGTGTCGGTCTGCCGGGCACATGTGCGGGTTTCTCGCCTGGTGAAGCACAAATGTCAGTTAATGGATGCTCGTCAAGGCCGCAAAAATCACGGTATATGCTGCTGCGCTATCAATTGCTCGCTTTCCATGATTTATCGTGAGTCGCGAGGATCAGCGGCGGTGTCATGAGCAATGGCTGAGACACGCCGCTGAAGCTGTAGGCAACCAAAGTCAGGCGACAGCTTTCGCTTCACTCGCAGATGCACAATAAATCCCCAATGCCAACAGCAAACACATCATCGCTACGGTATAGTAGAGCTCAGACTTACTCTCAATGGAGGACTTGCGCATGTTCTCGTTGCTCCCCACCAAACTCAGTTCCGGCGTGCTCCCTGGATTGTTCCGGAGATGATATATCTTGGACATGCTGCTCGTGTTGGGCCTGAACTCGTCTTCCCTGTCCTTTGCCTGACGGCTGTCCTTCTTCTGCTCCTGTTCCGACGCGACTCGGCTCTTTAGACTGCTCAAAAAGCCCTTGCTCGGTTCTCTGCTGCTGCTGTCACGGGGCGACAATGGCGATTGTGGGAGATCTTTGGGCAGCGGTGTCAGGCCGGCTGCTATGTCGTGCTCGAAGCCGCCGCCGAAGGAGCCCAGGTCGACACCTTCGAGGTTTATGGGACTGCTGTTGGGAGCATTGTGAGAAGAACCGCCCTTGGCCTGTAGCGTGAGTTCGGCGGGTTTGGATTGTCGAGGCATCGCGGAGGAGGCGGTTGGCGGTGCGGACGGGTCGCTACCGCAGCAATCCAGCGGGACGGGACCGAAGACAAACGCGCAGGCAATTCGCTGGCAACTACACGCGGTGACACACTCGGGCGAGCTGCTGCGAGACCAGGACAGCCAATCTGAGCTCAGTGCGCATGTAACAAAGCGAGTTGCATGCACAAAGGCCGCTTCACACCCGCGTCCTTCGATGCAGCTGCAGGTGTACGCCGGCAGCACGAGGCGCTCGCGGGGCACTATTGGTGGTGGTGAAGGCGCTGGTAGCTGTCGGCAAGCTGGCCGAGAGTGGGATGTCCGCTCCACGCCCACAGGAACAGGCGCTGTACGTTGCGCAGTGACGGTGCCGGTTGGCGTGTCGTCTCGTCGAATTGAACCGTTACCAGCCCCTCGTTTCGTTTCCGTGCCTCGAGGTACCTGAGCAGGTACTCCTGGATCCTCGCAATAGCGTCGTATGCTTGAAGCCGCGGAGGACAGTCAGTCTGGGCCCGCAGCGAGGGCAACGGCTACAATAGAAGCAGTACCTAGCCGGGGCGGAAGTGAAATAGTCGGCGCCGTAATAATAAGGCCACCGTGATATGCCTCCCGTCTGGTTCAAGAGGGTTCCTGGCTCCTTCCTTACCTTATTAGAGTATGCCGTCGGTCCACGCCGATTGCAAACCTTATTTCTATTTACAGGGTTCAAGCCGCCCCGTCACCGTCTGCGTGTTCTCCTCTGGTCGTGCGTGTGGTGCGTCTGTGAAGAAGTGCAACGTGGTCGAGCATCAGATCCAAACTGCTGCCGTTGTTTCAACACCAGCTCGTCCATACTCTTCAGTCTTCTTTGCTCCCTCTCCTTGTCCACGTCACCGGGTTTCTCCACAAGCTATTCTTGCCATTACCTGCTGCAACGGGAGAGCACACTTTATTTACATCTGCGTCAAATGTCTCTGGCGGCAGGACCAGGACGGGGTGGTGGCTCATCGCAGTTGCCAGATGAGTTGAAGCTGGTGACGGAGAAGCACGTAACATATATTCAAAGCTTGGACACAGTATGCCCTCACCTCACAATACCGTTTCGCAATCCCGAAGCTGACACTGACGGCCCAGTAGCGCAAGGACGAGCTCGAATATCATCTTACCGAGCATCTCCGCATCAGTGGCATCTATTGGGGTCTCGTGTCTCTCCACCTCCTCGGCCATCCAAACGCGCTGCCGCGTGAAGGACTACTGGATTTTGTCTTCAGCTGTCTACACGAAAATGGCGGCTTCGGGGCAGCGCCTGGACACGACCCGCATCTTCTTTACACAGTCTCTTCGGTCCAGATTCTAGCCATGCTCGATGCATTTGATGAGCTTGAGAAGAAGGTGACGGGTGGGAAGATAAAAGTTGCAAAGTATCTTGCAGGTCTACAACAGCCAAATGGCACATTCGCGGGCGATATTTGGGGCGAGACAGACACCCGCTTCCTCTACGCGGCACTGAACGCGTTATCCTTGCTCAACATGCTGCCCACGCAACGACCCAATAAGCCCCCTTTGGTCGACGTCGCAGCAGCCGCGAATTACATCAAGTCGTGCCAAAATTCAGATGGTGGGTTTGGAGTTGCTCCTGGCAGAGAGTCTCACTCAGGCCAAGTGTTCACTTGTGTGAGTGCTTTATCCATCGCGGGCGAGCTAGACTCCTATCTTGGAGAGGAAGGCAAAGACCGTCTAGCCGGCTGGCTGAGCGAACGGCAGCTTCCTAGTGGCGGCCTGAACGGTCGTCCTGAGAAGTTAGTTGATGTATGCTACAGCTGGTGGGTGCTTACGGGTCTATCATTAATTGGCAGACTGCATTGGATCGACAAGGAGAAGCTCACGGCGTTCATACTGCAATGCCAAGACCCGGACCACGGCGGAATTGCAGATCGACCCGGCGACATGGTTGATGTCTTCCATACATGCTTCGGCACTGCTGGGTTGAGTTTGCTCAGCTATCCTGGGCTGCTAGAAGTTGATCCCGCTTAGTAAGTGTGCAGTTGATAAGTATCACTACTGTGGTGGCGTAGCGAACTTTACGCTGACTACTAAATGCAGTTGTATGCCAAAGCATATTACAGATCGTGTGCTTGGGCGATGAAACGGATGAGAAGATGTCGTATTGGACTGAAACCCAGGTGTCGTTGGGTCGTTGCCCCTCCCTGTAGGCACGGCGGCGATGTTGGAGGGAAAGCCAGGCTTCTATCCACATGGTCTCCGTTCCTATTTGGTATGTGACTTATGGCGACGGGTCAGCTTGACCAGAGATGAGGGAGAGTAGACTGCTTCGCAGATCTAGTATCCTCAGTCTACATCTGTGCATTCCATGCCAGAGGTTTAGGTATGGCTCGTATTTCATTCACTTGTAAGTCTCGTACTACTTTAGCTTTCCTCAAAAGTCTTGGCATGTCTTGGGCCGCGCTGAGCATCTTAGTGACCGCAGTCGTACGGTACCAAAGGAAAGCCATTCAGTCTGGGCACGTCATGCGTTTCCCCGCCATGAAATCATGAGAGTTGGCCTAAATGTCATTCACTTGTAAGTATCTCACCCCGCATACCTGCATACCTTGAACTCTTGCAATCTAATAACCCGTGCTGAGCATCTCAATGAGGTCGGGCTACAATGCAAGAGGAGAATAAATCCACTTGAGCTACTGACAATTGACTCCTGCGTTTCGCTGAGCTGCGCTGGGGATACATTTGCGCTCATAACATGCCCAAGCTTATGTCGCTGCACCTGGTATGCGATAGTCTTTCGTGGGGTCTAAAATAAGGGCATTTCTGGATTACTCCTTGCCTCGCTCGCGTCGACTGGGAGTATCAGGACGACTCGATCGCGAAGTGCTCGCGTTGAGAGTCTTAATCTCGTCGCCTTTGGCTCTTAGACTGTTGGCTCTCCCAACTCGTAGACCCTTTTTGTCCAGCCACAACACGCCCCGTTAGCATAGTTGTCCGAGGCATGAGGAGAGCCACAAAGGTGTGCAAATTGAGCAACATCGAGCGAGTGAGTTTACATCACCTTTGGCTTTTCGACTGCTGACTCTCGAAGATGCGGGTAGTTTTCGTACGCACGACCCAGGACATGTTGGCTCTGTCGTCCGCCGGATTCCACCTCGACGTTCCTTCCTACTCACTTCTTCTCTCACTCTCTCACTCTCTGTTCCCTTTTTCTCTCCACAGCAACACTGTCCTCTTATCCATCACGAACACTCTCAATCCCAGCATGAAGCAAGACATTTCCCAGTGACTCTCCACCTCATGCTCGTGCTCGGATCGGACAGCATCCCGCAGTGAGAACCATACCCAGAGCGAGGCCGTGGTCATCGTCGGTACTCTCCACATCTTTGCTGGGATCTGTGCCAAGCTTGAGCCTCTCGCCCCTCTGTCTTCGTCCGATGCGTGGGGAGGCTGTAGGATTGTAATCAACGAAGCAACGCGAGCGAGCTGGGAGTCTTCACTTCGGCATTCTAACGGCCCGGCTTGTCACTTTCTTTCTCTTCGACCTTTCTCTTCAACCCAATCCCTCTTAACAACAACAACATTCACCCGACCAACGATATCCACCCGACCAACTTCTCTTCAACCCAATCCCTCTCAACAACAACAACATCCACCCGACCAACAATATCCCTCCGACCTACAACACCAAACTCTCGACAGAATAGCTGGCATCTCTGCTCCGCTGGAGCGTTTTCGACCATCTAGGAGAGGCTATAAGATTGGAATCAACGAAGCAGAGTGAGCGAGCTGAGAGGCTCCACTCCGGCATCCCAACGGGTCGGCTTATCAGCTTTCTTCACCCTTCTTCCTAATCCCTCTTCACAACAACATCACTGAACTCAGTCAACAACACTCAACCCAATCAACACACTCAATCCGATCAAGGACACTCAACCCAATCAACAACAACACTCAACACAGTCAACCCGGTCAACAATAGCTAAGTCTCGACAGAATAGCTGGCCACTCTGCTTAGCTAGAGCCCTTCCGACCTTCTATCCTACTGTGATGCGTGGAGAGACTGCAGGATGGGAATCAACAAAGCAAATTGAGGAAGCCTTTACTTCAACATCTCAAAGCCTTGGCTTATAAGCTTTATCTCCTGTCCTACTCCCTCTTAACAACAACAACACTCAACTCCCGACAATCTCGCTGGCATCTCTGCTCAGCTAGGGTCATCTCGACGCTCCGTCCTACTCGAGTGCGCGGAGAGACTGCAAGTTTGGATCCAGTGGAGTGGAGTGAGGAAGTCTTTACTTTGAAATCTCAAAGACTTGGCTTATAAGCTTTAGTCCTCTTCCTATCCTCTCTTCACAACAACAACGACCAACATAACGATCCGGTCTCCACCAAAACATCCTTTTCAGATCCCAGAAGGCTCTCACAATCGCCGGTCTGTTTAAAGACATTGAAAGTCTCCAGCCTGGCGCAGTCGTCCATCAAATATTGGAGAGACAATCTACCAGGGCCAAATCCTCACCACCAACAACATTTCTCGCAACCACCACGTTCTGCATCAACCCGAGAAAACACTCTCTCACCTTTACCACCCTCTTTAAGGGCATTGGAAGCCTTTGAACTGGCGCAGTCGTCCATCAAATACCGGAGAACCACGACCAGGGGCGAATATTCACCCCTTACACCATTCCCTAACGGCACCACACTTCCTCCAGCTAACAGGAAAAAGTGAACGAGACATCACTTCGACATTTCAACGGCTCGGCTTGTTATAAGTACTGGTCTCCCTTCCTCCTACTCCCTCTTCCGAACAACAACCACACCCAACACCACATCTACTCTCGGCCAACATACCTCTCCGGCCGACAGAGTAAGTACACTGAGCGAGACTTCACTTTGATATCTCAACGGCTCGGCTTGCTTACTATAAGTACTGGTCTTCCTTCTTCTACAACCTCTTCCTAACACCAACAACATCCAATACGACATTGTCGGGAGTCTTCACCTCCAGCTTGCTAGCGTCCCGACAGAGGCACCCCGACTTTTCCCTAAGCTTTATTTGCTCCTCCCTATTATCTCCCCTACAACAAAATCATCACCCTCCCGAATAGTCTCCCGAGGAAAGCGCGGTGGGTATCTTCACTTTTAGGTTATCGGCCTCCCAACTGCAACACCCCTTCCTTTTTTAGCTTTTGTTTATTTACTCGTCTTCCCTCCCGAACATAATAACACACCCCACCTTCCCCAAAATTTGGGACAAGTCCTACTTTTCGAGGCAGGCGACAACTAAATTGCTCCCGAGACAGGCAGTAGCAACAGGCGCCCGTCGCCCACCACTTACCTCACTTGAATCTATTCACCCGGCTCACCAACAAGGCTCCCACTCACTCAGTTTCCCTCCTTTGATTGCTTGCGTCTCCCGTTGGACCGCACCACAGGCCCGCTCACCGCTCTTGAGTGCCACAGCCGAGCAAAATGGGCTCGACAAACAACATCCCTCTGGTCTGTAACGTGTGCAGCAGGTAAGTTCAATGCGTCCAGAGATCTTCGAGGCAGTCGAGGCTAACATTTGACAGACGTTCTGACTTCTCCGATGTAACAAACTCCTTCCCGGCTCCGGCTTCGGCTGTGATGTCCAAACTGTTTACTAACTTCTGTGCAGGTCTCCCATCTACTCACCCACGTCTCAAGCAAGGGTCATCTGTCCAAAGTCTTCGGATTGAAAGTCAGGGAGGAGCAGGATGACGATGCTCATCAGCTCCTCCAGGAGTATGAAGACTGGTACGAGGAACACAACATCAACGACCTGTTGCAGGAGAGGATGGGCCAGAAGGAGGCCAAGAAGCGAGCATCCGGTGGAGGTGCAGCACCGCGGAGGACCTCCACTCACCGCGGGGGCCGTGAGTATACCCAGTGGCGTGCAGCTCAACACATTCTGACTAACGTACAACTTAGTTGCCATGGCAGCCGTCCGCAGTTCGCCAGCTCCAACTCGTCTCCCCCAGAGGCCAGCTCGTCAGCGGAAGAGCACCGTCCAGCACGTCGATCCCTCTCTCCGCCCTGTCACACGCCTCTCCCAGCGTCCCCCACCCCGTGCCGACACTCCTCTCAACGGCTTCTCCCCCGACTTCGATTACATTCGGGCCAATGGCAGCGGCCGTCCTCGCGTGCAGAACTTCGCCCTGCCCCGCTCACACTCGCCCATCAAGCAGGAGGAGGCGTCGAGCGAATACTCCGATGGGTCTTACGACAACATGCCTCGCCCGGCAGCACGTCGTCGTGGTGTTCCAAACCACTTCATGAGCGGCTCTAACGCCTCGATGTACGATGAAAACTTTGTCGAGGAGATGGTCAACGATAACACGAAGCTGAAGGGCATTATTTGGCCAGGCATGGATTGGTTCGATTCCGCCACTGCCGAAATGAAGCGGAAACGCAACCAGAAGAAGGATGTGTCTGTCCTTCTGCAGCTGGAGGCTACGAGCCAGGACACGGAGGCGAAGGAGATGGTCTTCAGAGGTGGTCATCTTCAGGTCGAGCGCGACATCACCGGCAACATAGAATCGGAGGATAGCCTGATCGAGGGCGAGTCGGAGCCTGAGCCAGACGTGACCGAGAAGAAGCCGACTCGTCGGCGGCCGCGGGCTCCCCTTGCCGACAAGAACCCCAACAATGGGCGTCTTGTGCGCAAGAGCGAGCGCCGAAAGGCTCACCGTCAACCGTTTGGGCGCCAGACCCGTAGTCCTTCTGTCAACTTGAAGGATGAAGACTACGAGGTGCGCTCGAAGAAGACCCGCAAGGGACTAAGCATTCACCGCGACAACAGCGGCCCGGACATTACCTTCAACCAGCAGCCGTCTGCCATGAACTTCCTGACTGCCGGCTTTGACAATCGTTCCACCTCCAACCATTCCCGCCGTTCCACACCCGGTCCTGTGGGTCCTCCTCAGGGCAAGGCGTTCCAGTTTGCCGCAAGCGCCGCTCTTGGACCGTTCCCTCCGATGTTCGACTCTTGGGGTATGATGAGTATGAACCAGGCTGCTGGCTGGCGCCCATCGCCATCGGCTGCGAACAGCATGCAGTTCGGCATGAGCAACTTTGACCCATACGAGAGCTCTGCAGCGCAACCACGCCCGGCGCACCTGACTGTTGAGGAACAGTTTTTTGGCCCAGATCCTCACAAATCCGACAGCGGCCATGCGGCACCAAGCCGCCCAATGCGCTCGACGGAGGGGGAGCAACTCTTCGGCACGGACCAGCATCCATCCCACAACGAAAACACCCTCTACCAGGCAGATCGGAGCACCCACGAGAACCTTCTCTATGAGGGACGTCAGAACAACAGCGAGACGTTTGCTGACATGTTCACTCTCAACAACAACATCGGCATGCAGGACATGCCGTTCCACGGCGTCGGCGGGATCAACCCACTCTTTCTCGGTCACAAGAGTGACGACGATGACACAATCTCTGCTCCCAATAGCGAGCACTGATACGACGATCATATTTACGATCACAAGCCTTTTCCACAGAGGCTTTTCATGGTCACTATGACGAGGAATTACGATACTACGATATTTAACGACAGCCAAGCACGATGGCAAAAATTACGAAGAACATCATATGAAATGAAGCTTATTTAACGGTAATGTTTGCTGATGAGCCAGGGGGTGGGGAGCGTGGCATACCACGGGCAATTCGATGAGCTTCTCAAGCTCTATGGGATGGTTTTTGGGTTATGGTTGCATGATGCACGGTGTGGGTGTTGGTCACTCACTCGTTCGATGACTGAGGTGCGAGGCAGATTTCTTCTATGTTGCTTTGAGAGCATATTAATTGGCTGATCTAAGGGCCTGGCAGTGTGATGGCCATACTATCATATGTACTATATTCATGTTGCTTTGTTTCCTCATACTTTTCTGTCTTCACTCTTCAGAGTTCGTCAATGTCTGTGACCCCCGGTCTGGAACACAGAGCTGTTAGATATGAGTACTGTTCAAAAGTGTCGCTCGACAATTCCGGTGTCTCTGCTCCGTGATGGGCGACTATGATAGACGATTGAAAATATCGTCACTGAAATTGAGAAAATGCACTCAATGCTGCTCTCTCAGCTCTCGATGGCCTCAAAAGTGAACGTAGCGTTGAGAGAGCAGCATTGAGTGCATTTTCTCAATTTCAGTGACGATATTTTCAATCGTCTATCTCTCATGTAGACACCGATGTTTGATTGAAAAGACCCAGATTAAATCACGGAAGTTGTTCAATCGATCTAGTTTCTCTGCCACGTAATGAACGACTATGCTCGTCCAAAGGTTCTCAATGGTCTCATAAGCACAGGCGGCGCTGAGAGAGCAGCGCTAAGGTCATTTCAACTTCAATAAATATTTCCCCATTATCTATGATGCATTCCTCATCCCGGCACATATGTTCAACTGTCAAGAGTCAGATTGATTCACGGACATTGCTCGATTGATCTCAGGTAGTATCTCTGCCACACAACGAGCGACTATGCTAGTTCGAAGGTTCTTGATGGCTCCAAAAGCAATGATCGTTTCGAGAAAGCAACGTTGGGTTCACTTACCCAACTTCAGATAACGATACTTGACATGGTACATTCATCCGAGAGCTATGTTTGAAGCTGCCAAGACGAGAACCATTCACAGTCGATCTAGTGTCCTTGCCACGTAACAAGCGACGATCGTCGAAGCCATCAGAAGCCTTTGGACTAGTAGAGTCGCTCGTGAGATGGTGGAGAGACATAGATGTACCGAAAAGCATCTTGGGCCCATCGATATCTGGCTGGAGCGAACGCAGATCTCTCACCAACATGAGACAGTTACTGCATTGAAAGGTGCTTGCGGGTTCGTTGGCCACAGCTTTGCATTCGATGTCTCAGCGGTTCTCACGATCAGCGGAGCAGTCAATTTGAGAATTGATCGGTCAACCGGGCGTCCACTTTGGGCTCTCTGCTTCGTGACGAGTGGTTTGGCTTATGTGGAAATGTCTCATGGTTTCAATTGAACCCAATCTTTTGGGAGCGCAATGGAGAAAGCGACTTGTTCTGAACAACCCTCGTATAAATTGGAACGACATCCAGGACGATCGCGAGGAAAGGTACCGCACTAGCGAACATGCTTTGCGAAGACGGAGACACCGTCTATGCTCCGTCTGCACGCTCTGACATGACGGCGGAGTTCGATACGTGGTCTTAGGCATAGCGGAGATGAAGTTTGTCAATGTAGTCTTTTTGTGAAATATTCAGCTTTGCATGTAGACGATCTCTGGAGCGAAGGAGTTATATCGTGATTGAGCTCGTGCATCCGGTTTTGCTGAAGGCTTCGATTGAATTTCATGTTAGGTTCTTTTTAGGTAGTCATCATGTCATGTGAGGAGTGAGAAAGAGTTTGGGTGGCTGTATGCATTTGATTGAAAGTAGAGATTTGGTCATGATGGCATGACCGTGTGGCTAGAGAGCCATTCGCAACCACAAATGAAAGCAGAATAAGAAACGCACCTACTCCTTGGCTTCGGGTCATGCGGAGCGGCAGTCATATTTGCCGTCTCGCCCAAAGATCGTACTTAGCTGTTAGGCTGACAGCCGCATGATAATGTTGCCCTGGCCAATTGCCACCGGAGAGCCATATCTGGAGAATAGACTGCGAGGTTAAAGGGATTCCCAGGTTCTCAAAGCGTGACTTGCTTACTCAAGTTCCCGATGGATCGTCTCCCTCTTGAGTCACGTTCATCGAGAATCCGCCCAATGCCGTCACCGTCGCCTGTCCGCCTTGCATCAGCTTGATCGGATCGACCAGAAGATTGAACTTGGGGTCTGCCTGGGCAACTGTGCTGGAACCAGTCGGTGGGGTGACTTTGAGGTTGTAGACGCGGAGGACAAGAGTCATGTCGAACTCGCTGGTACTCCAGTACTTGGCCTATGATACTTGTTAGCGATGAAATGTCGAGCGAGATGTGTGACATACAAGATCAATCTCTTGGTTAGAGACCGAGAACGACTTGTCAGGGCCCTCAGTTGCTTTGACGTAGATATGGTAAGTGAAATCGTCCTCGGGAAGTTCGCCTCTCGCGTTCCTCGGGTTGTATCCTTTCTCTTCCAGCCATTCCGAAATGAGGACTACCACTTTCGGATCCTGGACCGTGAATGTCGCGCTCGCGTTTAGCTCTCCGATCTCGAGCTTGCCCAACTTTTGACGAGTGCGCATTGGTGAGGTCCATGTGTCGTCTGATGCACCGAAATGATAGCTGAGAATTCCACGAGCGAAGAGCTCAGCCAAGTATCGGGTTCTGTCGTTCTGATCGGCAAAATCGCCCAGAGCCTTTGTTCCTTCAAAAGCCAGGCCTGCCAGGTGTTCTGTTGTGTTTGCTGTGCTGGTGGATGGCTTGTAAAACTCTACCTCTTCAAGATCGTAAAACTCCGCAGCACTAGATATTGCAGCAATGGCCGCTTCCTCTCGCTGAGCCTTGTTTGCCGCGCGAACTTCTGTTACCGAGGGACCCATTCGTCGCTTCAAGGTGACCATGGGTCGCTTGGGACGTGACTGAGTTGGTGGCGGTCCACTAGGTGCGCTCGATGTGCTCTGTTCAACTTCGCTTGTGTCAACATTCATGGTAGGCGTCTCGGCGTCCGAGTCTTCTGAGTTTGCATCGGGTCTTTGGTGCGAAGATACAAAGAGGCAGTCGTCCGAATCCTCATCGTCCACGCTAATAGCAGGCCCTCTTCCACTGTCTTCGTGTTGCTCGGGAACATCTTCTTCCTCTTCATCCGGATCGTCTTCCTCATCGACATCGTCGATGTCATCAACTGCTGCATCCCATAGACCCTGATTGCTCAAGATATCTTCGATCAGAGGTCCAGCCGGGGTGATAAGTATGAGAGTCAAAGTCTGGTGGTGCTTCCGCGGGATTTGGAATACTTTGGCAATGCTTTCCTTGATGTAGTACCAAGGAGGTCGCTGGTTCTTGATAGCTCTGTTGCGGCAATGTAGCTGGTAGAGAGTCCCTTGCTGTTTGATCCCCGCCTTGCCGGCGTCGTTGGACCCGAAAACCTTCCTACCACCTATCTGGACGTGCCGCTTCAGCTGCATGTTCTTGGATGCGTATACCTCGATTGTCTGCAGCTGTAGCTCCATTGCCGTCTTGCTCGAGGCGGGCACGAGTCTAAACATGTCAGCAGAGATCAAGTATGGTGCAGAATGTGGTAGGACGTACAGCGCGATGTACTTCGCCTTGGATTGAAGCTCAGTGCTCATATCAAGAAGTTGTTTGCTTGCGCCCTTGATAACCATTTCCTCGGATACGCTGAGCGAGAGAGTCCTTCGGGCAGCGCCCACACGGTTCAGAAGCGGCATAAGCTGAGGTATGTCCGGAGGGGCAAAGTCTAGGAGGGCGACTTTGTTCTGGAAGCTCTTTTGATGCCCGTAGTCATCGACAATAAACCAGCTCTCATCAGAAGCAGAAACCAGATCCCGCTTGCCATTGATTTGCCACACCGGGAAGATCGCGATTCGTCGCAACAGTTCCTGATCGAAATCCATCTGACTCTTCGGGGTTTCGAGCAGCGCACTTAGTGCAGTGAGTAGAGCCTTTATGCTCGCAAGTTCGTCGAGATTGCCTTCATGCTTATCGAGTTGTTCGGCAATGTGGTCTGCATTAGCATCATAGATGTCAAGAACCTCGTTGAAGAACTTCTCAAATGTGCCATCACTTCCATAGTGAGCAGCAAGGGCCGTGAAGTCAGGCAAGCATCCCGGTGCTTGCCACATGCACTCCTTCGTCCCAAGCCAGGTCAGCGAGCCATTGCAGGGGACAGCAATTAGCTTTTTGAGCTCGAAGAATTTCCTGCGCAAGTCAGTAAATTGGTATTGCTCGAAGTTTCAAGGACAAAATTACTTTATGATGCTATCATTCGTCTTGCTTCCCTCGACCCTGTGAGCTATAATGCCTTGCATGAGGCGGACAATGTCCGAGAATTCTGCTTCAACCTCACCAGTCGCGGCCTTGCGCAGAATTCCTTGATAAAAGTCAAGGTCAGGCTTTCTCTTCAACAAGAGCATGTCGAAGGCCCCTGATCTGTCTCGATCACTCATCTCTAGCAGATCGACAGCGGTGCTTGCAAGAGGCTCTTTCAGAATGTCAATCGTTGCAAGATAGACTTTGCCCAAAGGTCTTCGCATGCCATTCTTGCAAACAACAAGTGCCTGATGCAAAAAGTTTTTGGGCAAGCGTTTGATGTCGTTTTGATAGAAGGACCACTCATCCCTCAGAAGTGTCAGCCAGATCATGCTGTCAGGAAGGTCCATCAGCTGTTGAAACAATGGGTTGAGAGCGTATTCGGGTTCTGCCAGATCCTGCTGTGCCGCCAGCGCAGAAACTACAGTCTGCTGGATGACCAGCTTAGGCTTATTGAAGATCCCAAACGTGGAGCATAGCCAGCGGCGCCATTCCTGATTGCTCATGTCCGGGACACTGGCAAGATATGCCAGGTGGAGGTATTGGCAGCTTTCGCTTGGCGCAAAGTGTTCGCTCATGACGAAAGCGTTGGGTTCAATCGAGTCCATGTAGAGTTCATTGCCGTACTTTACGCTCTCGCTGCTTGCAACGACAAATTTCAGCGCCCTAAGAAATTTGACGTTCAAGTCGTTCCGAAATCTGTAGAGATATCTTGTCTGGTCGACCAAGGACTCTACAGACATGCTCGGTGAGTCGCTTATCGTGCAGCTCAGCCCCTCGTGTCGCTTGAGAATGAGTTGACATACTTCTCTCCAGTCAAGGTCGTGTACCAGAAGCCTCTTGAACAAAAGTCTTCTGTGATGATTCTTGACTGCACTGGGCTCAACGATTTGTACTTCGATACCATCCGGGATCTCAGCCTGGTCGTGAGTGTCTGGAAAATAGATGTTGCCGTTGGCTGATTCAGGAGTAACCCAAGTGCCGTCGCGAAGCGGGATCATTGCAATCTTGTTTAAGGAGCTCGGAGGCACTGGAGGCTTTTCGAGCATTGCATAAGCAAGCAAACTGTGCCACTCGCCAGTCTTCTGGTGCATCTGCTCGAGCGGCATCTTCTGGAGCAAACCAGCAAAATACTGAGGGTTTTGCGACTTGACACCGAGCACCGAGAGCTCGCTCACGTTGTACTTTTCGCAGACATACAGCTTCAGATGTTGAAGATCGGAGAACAATGGTAGCGCGGGAGAACCGCTGTCCTTCCACCGCTCCGAGAGTATGGTCAGAGACGCAGGCGTTGCGAGATGACCGGCCTGAGATTCAAGGACCGGCTGCTTGCCGAGTATCTTGCGCAAATTGGTAAAGAAGTCGGCCATGATCGTGCCAGCTGCGCTATGAGTCGACTTGACAAAATGAAGCCATGTATACTTGAAGTCCCGCATTTGCCGTGATCCAGCCTTGTTGAAGGTCTTGATGCATTGCACAATAACCATGTTTGTAATAGCTTCAATGAGGGCATCATTCCACTTATTGTGGTGGTTGATATCCTCGCGGTTGACATTCGTGATGAAATCTGCCTGTACCAGAAACGGAAAGCCGTAGTCACGGATTGGCAGGAAGTTGAACGTCATCCTGCTTGAGTTGTCGAAGACGGTCGGGAAAGCGATGACAATCTCTGTCCGCTGAATGTTCGGTCGCTTCGGTTCCTCAGGCATCGATTGGGTTGTGTGTCGAAAGACCACGAGCTGTTCTGATGCAGATTGCTGAGTCGGGACGATGTCGTTCCGAGTAAGTTGTGTAGTCGTGTATCCATATTGGAGGTCAGCTGTGTTGTCTGCCCGATGGATTGAAAATTTGTGAATGACGTGGGATTCGTCTCTTGCAATCACGACATTGATCTTGCGAAGCTTCCTCAAGAAAAGTAGGAGTTCAGGCTTGAGCCCGAGCATTTCCTTCTTGATATTGGCCAGATCTTCCTGCTCGGGAATGCGAAGACAGAACATGGTGCGTTCGTTAAGCATGGCGGTATGTTTGAACTCTTCCCACACAGGGGAGACCATGTCCAGATCCTTTCGGCCGAGCCTGAACTTGTAAGGCGGGGAGGAAATCCAGACACGGTCCGCGACAGTAAAGCAGGACTTGAATCCTACACCCTTCTCTCCAATGTAGCCTTTCTGGGAATCGGTGACCGTCTTGGTACTTCCGGCGATGTCGCAGATTGCTTCAACATTCTCTTTGGTGAAGCCAACCTCATTGCTGCCGATCCAAATCCAGCCGTCTTCGCGGAGGACGAAAGTGAGAGCTGGCTCAACACCCTGCGGGTATTCAGCATCGTCCGCGTTCTGTATCAGCTCCAACAGAAAATGCGTGAGCTTGGTATACAGCTCCGATGAGAGGCTAGGTGAGTTTGTTAGCCGTGTAGCTCAGGTAGGATGCCGCGTTACATACAGTTTCAGAGCCCTCGCCAATGACTTTCCGTTGGCGTCCGGTCTGCTAGCGTCACCATGGGGACGCCGCTGAGAGTAAAGATTGCGAACAAACTGTTCGGCTTGTCGCGATTCTGCCAGACTGCGAATGAAGCGCCCCTCCGGCGTCTGGTCAGCCATATTGGCGACTGCCTGTGAGTACAGCAGATGGTAGTGTTGCTAGCACAAGGAGTGAGAGTGGATGTGGTGGAAGAGGAAGTGAGTGATCGTCGGTGTTGGTGGTAGTTGTGGTCGTGGTTGTGGATGAAGTGTTGTTGAAGAACAGCGCGGGGATATGTCGCTGGCGAAAGGTCCGTGCGCCTCGCCACGAGCGTTGAAGCCTGTGACAGGCAAAGTGAAGCGGGAGAACCGACCGGAAAGCTGCGGCGGGTGATAGATCTCCGAGCAGACTATCGAGACTCAAATACAGATTGTGACTGCGGTGCAAGTAGAAGGATGAAAGTTGATGTTGAAGGGAAAAGATTGGTGGTGCGAATGTGAAGGGAGAGTCGGTCATAGATGTCGCAACTGTATGTGCCTAGCGAGCAGTTGACACGAGCTGTGGTGATGTGGTGAGGGAACTGAAGCATGTGACACGAATTTCTGGAAGATCAGAAGGCAGGAGACCAGTCTCTGAGCAGACCGTCGAGATTCAAATCGATTCTGATAGGGAATACTCGCCAGATGGGAGATGTAGGAAATCGAGGTCGGTTCAGTAATGGAATGCTAGAATGCCTGTAGCCATTAACCACGTCGAAGGTGAACAGCCCAAGCCCGACCAGACGTGGTCCAGGTGCTGCTTTCGCTCCTCGTTTCACATCCCTGCTACCTCCACTGCTCCAGTACCGCGCAGCTCCCTTGAAAGTCCAGACTTGAGATGCCGCGATGAAGGGCATGGTGGGCGATCGACCTGTGAACCTGGCGTGAGACTTGGGAGAGGTGCTGCTGTTTTTGGGGCCAGCATCGAAGCAACAGAGACTGACAGGAGTCAGCATGCTGTCTTTTCACCGAAATCATGCGATTTGAGATGGTTTTCCTTCTCTCGTGATGCTTCTCCTCGATCTTGGCCCGTGATTGTGCTGCTCAGTTCGACGTGAAGTCAAGCAAGTCTTGACAAGGTCAGCGAGACGCGACGAAGCTTTCGGGAAGCGGGACGATCAGTCATCGCCAAGATCACTGCAACTTCGAGCTCGCAGTCAGTCGCAAACTTCTTGGGACAACACCATGGACATCCCACCGCCGCCACCGCCGCCTGCGGATATACCCCCTCCACCACCGGTGGACCTTCCGCCTCCACCGCCTCCTCCACCAAGCTCGGATGCGCCTCCTCTGCCCCCAACTGGCATCAACGGCCATGGAGAGCTTGAATCGAACCTCAAAAAACGAAAACTGGCAGCACCAAAGCAGGCACCATTAAGTGTTGAGGAGCTTCTAGCCCGGAAGAAGGCGCAGGACGCAGCAGCAGCCAAACCCAAGTTTATGTCGAAGAAGGAGCGTGAAAGACTCGCACAGCAAAAGCTACAGAAAGAGGCAGCGCCTGTGACGCAGCCGCAAGAGGAGCCATCCCATGAGACTAGAGCCGCACCAAACAGTCGCAATGGACCTCCAGCCGGCCCAAAATCGATGGGGAACGGACGTCCTCTACCCAGAGGGCCATCCTCCTCTATGCGCCAGCAACTGCCAGACAAGGGCTTTGAAATGCTACCGCCTCCGCCACCCCCACAAAAGCCTGGCGCTGAAGGTGCAAAATCGAAGAAGAACCAGAGCGAAAAGGATGTCGCCTCCGAGTTGACGCGCCAGCGATACATGGGAGCCGAGACGAACACTTCAACCTTTTCTGCGAAGAAGAAGCGCAAGCGTACAACGGAGAAGAAGTTCAACTTTGAATGGAATACTGAGGAGGACACAAGCCCAGACTATAACCCTTTGTACAATACTCGGTCAGAAAGCACTTTCTTCGGACGTGGAAGGCTCGGTGGATTTGCGGACGAAGCAAATGAGGCCACTGCACGGCAATACGCTCGAGCTATCGAACTGCGAGACCCGGAAGCAGGCCAGAGACGAGCAGCAGAGATCCTGGAAATGGAGCGGCGGCGAAGAGAGGAAGGTGGAAGGACTGGCATCGACAAGCACTGGAGCGAGAAGAAGCTGGAGCACATGCGTGAACGAGACTGGCGCATTTTCAAGGAGGATTTCAACATCGCTACCAAAGGTGGATCCATTCCCAACCCCATGCGAAGCTGGAAGGAATCAGGACTGCCGAAGAAATTACTGGATATTGTGGACTCTGCTGGTTACAAGGACCCATCAGCTGTCCAGAGAGCAGCTATTCCAATTGCGCTACAATCACGAGATCTTATTGGAGTCGCTGTTACTGGTTCTGGTAAAACTGCAGCATTCTTGCTGCCGTTGCTGGTATACATCTCGGAACTCCCCACCCTTAACGAATTGACCAAAAATGATGGACCATATGCAATCATTCTCGCGCCAACGCGTGAACTGGCGCAGCAGATTGAGATCGAGGCAAAGAAGTTTGCCACACCTCTGGGTTTCACTTGCGTGTCGCTGGTCGGAGGGCACAGTATTGAAGAGCAGAGCTACAACATGCGCGACGGAGCTGAGATTATTATTGCCACCCCAGGTCGACTGGTTGATTGTATCGAGCGCCGTGTGTTGGTGCTCAGCCAGTGCTGCTACATCATCATGGACGAAGCAGACCGAATGATCGACATGGGTTTCGAAGAACCCGTCAACAAGATCCTCGACGCTCTGCCCGTCTCGAACGAGAAGCCCGATACAGACGCCGCCGAAGATTCAGCCGAGATGTCCAAGCAACTGTACCGCCAGACAATGATGTACACAGCAACCATGCCTGTTGCCGTCGAACGTATTGCGCGGAAATACCTCCGTCGTCCAGCTACCGTCACTATCGGAAACGCAGGCGAAGCAGTCGACACCGTCGAGCAACGCGTCGAGTTCATTTCAGGAGAAGACAAGCGCAAGAAGCGCGTTGCAGAGATCCTTCACTCCCGCGAATTCGCACCTCCGATCATTGTATTCGTCAACGTCAAGCGTGCCTGTGATGCTCTGGCTCGCGATATTTCGAAGATGGGCTTCCAAACCGTTTCACTCCATGGTTCGAAGACCCAAGACCAGCGTGAAGCTGCTCTAGCTCAAGTCCGCAGCGGCGTCGCCGAGGTTCTTGTCGCTACGGATCTCGCGGGCAGAGGTATCGATGTTCCGGATGTCTCACTTGTTATCAATTTCACCATGGCTGGCAATATCGAGAGCTATACGCATCGTATTGGTCGTACTGGACGTGCTGGGAAACAGGGTGTGGCTGTTACTTTCCTTGATAATGGCGATGCGGATGTCATGTATGATTTGAAGCAGATGATTAGCAAGAGTGCTATTTCTAGGGTTCCGCAGGAGCTTGCTAAGCATGAGAGTGCTCAGCAGAAGGTTGCAAGAGGACAGAGGGGGAAGGACAAGATTGAGGATAGTGGTGGGTTTGGTGGTAAGGGCGGTTGGGGTTAGAAGTCATGCGCCCGTGCTGCACGGATCACGTAGTTCTAAGTAGGCATCACTAGATTTATTCAATCTCGTTGCGAGTGCTGTCATCTTTGGCAACTTCGAGTTCTCTATCCGCAACGTCCACGATTGTTTCATCGCAGAAAGACTCGGACCCTTATGAAGCGTTGGGTACACACCAGTGAGACATAATCAAGTGCGTCTACTGCTTTGGGAGCCTGTAATGTCAACCGCTGCAGGCAAGTGATAAATAGAACACATTAATGTGGATGTTTAACTGCATCCATATCGCATTGCTTGCTGATGTGTTCCTGTCACTTCTCATACCACGCCCAGAAGCCAGGCTTGTGACTCTACCTAGGGATACCTCGCTTGTCCACTGTCTTGGCCTCCACACTTCTTCTCTATCATCTTAGCATACTTCCCTAATGCCTCACCCACAAACCATGCCCTCAGATGGTTGCAGCGCCTGGTCTACTTTCAATTTGACTGTTGCTGTTTTATGTCAAATATATTACTTTGCATATGACCAATGTTGATATAAGATGTTGTCTTCAAGAGACTCGCAGTCGTTGTTCATGGGCGCAGTACATCGGTACTATAATGCGTGAGCATCGTGGCGTTCGTCTTAGTCAAGGTCAGCAAGCAAGTACGGAGAAACGCTCACTTCATCCATGCATGCTCACACCCAGAAAGGATTGGACTCCGTCCATGTCAGGAGTGAATTCGGCGTCTTGGTCGGAGGCGTCAGCTGGTCCATTGATGGAGTCGTCAACCCAGCCATGCTTGATCCGCAAGTTCCAGAAAGTGCACACCAGCCGATTGATGACCTCCGGACTAAGTTGATTCCTCTTCAGGGCGTGCACGAAGCTGTGCGGAGACCAGTTCCGCTCTAGTGTGTCTCCTGTGGGGGAGATTGCCAGGGCAATCATGCAGAGCTCGGTAAGGTCTGGCTGCTCTTCGATCCAAAAGTTCTGCCACCATTGAATTGGCGTCATCTGCTCGGCTGCCATCCAAATCATGTTATTCATGAACGGGCCTTGCTTGACTCTCAGCAAAGAGAGCATCCCTAACAGGGCTGCGGCTTTGGGAGCGTGGCCATCGCAATACTTGAGCAAGAACGCTTGCAGGGAACGAGACTGAGTCTCCTCATTGCTGTCCAGAATAGCTGGACGGCGGTGGCGTTCTTGTGGGTCTGCGAAGTAGGCGATGAGCATGAGAGGCGCGTCCACCAGGGCGTGGGTGAGCTGATGTCTTGTTGGTGGCTTGAAAGCAGGTCGAAGAGTGCGGACAAAAGCTCTAAAGGCCGGGTGCTCTGTGATGTTTGGATTCAGTCCGGACGCGTTGATCCACTGTGCACACGCAGCTGTGGCAATGTCCTGCGATAATTTAGCTGGCATTAGGCATCATGACATGTGGAAGAATGCAGACCTGTTCGCCCGCCGACATTGACCCTATACCCCTAGTACGAGCTCGCTGCTGCTGTTGGAGTTCTGCCGCCGATGGAAGAGTTGGGTCAAGGCGGTGTGGCTGGTAAGTCCGCCATAGTACTTCTGGGAGCTCGTTGCATCGCTGCAGATGCTCAATGACTCTAGCTTTCTCGTTTGATGTCCATTCGGTCATGCAATGCTTGCAAGTCACGCGAGGATGTCGTTTGCCAGAATCCTCATCGAGATTGCGGTTGACTGTAGAGGAGATGTGTGAGAGAGTATTGAGAAGAGCAGCAGTGTCTACTCACCTTCCTGCCAACACTCATCACGACCCCTTGGCATGTCGGACGGCTACACGGATGTATCTTGCTGGAGATGTAGTCCACGGCGGCCCCCTTTCTGGCAATCCACGGCTGTGGTGATCAAGGGCGTTGTGGTTTGTGTGAAATGCACGGTGGAAGACTTTGCGCGCGTTCGTCCCTGCCGAGCGGGGTGTTCCGATAGGGCTGACTGGCCGCTCGGGCCAAGTGCGAGCCATGCCCAAGGCGGAGGTCTTTGCACTCTCCTTTGCGCTGCACCACCTCCACACAAACCGCGGTTCCAACAGCCAAAAGTGGCTGTGAAGAGGGCGATCTTTACCAATCAGCACATTGCAGGTACCAGGAGTACTGAATTGCCGCAGCGTCTCCTACATACGAGCCTGTGATAAAAATGCCGAAACTTGGATACCCTCGAGTTCCGACAGATGCTGATACCTACCTAGCGAGCTGGAAGCAAATCGCAATGTAGTGCGTGGATTGTTGCGCTGCCATGTCCTGTGCGAAGAAGAAATTGTCTATGAGCACCACTGGAGAGCGAGGCACGAAATTGCTAAGGAAAAACAGGTCACAACGAGAACCGCCACGATCGACATCCTCCGCAGTATCTTACGCTACGAGTGGAATAAGAGAGCTGTGCAAAATCTCGACGCGTTTGGAGGAGAATGCGACAAAGTGACGCCAAGAGACCCACCGCCTAGCAGGGTAAGCAGCCAGTCTAGTAGAGGGAGACAGGCGGTGGCTACAGCTCCGCCCTAAAGAGGAGTCTCTTCCGATGCATTCAAATGCTGTAGACACACAGCGTCGGTTTCGCTGCGAGTCCATTCGACGAAATGGCCTTTTCGAGGTTTCGAGCGTGGAAGCATGCAGTCTGTACTGAAACTTGACTGCGACAGCCATTGTCAGGCCAGCACGAGCATCATCCAGGCAGCGCTGTTACATTTACCTGAACAGTTACTTCGTCCATGGCACTACCGAAGGACCCTCCAATAGACTGTGCCGCCACAAAGCCAAGCCTTCAAAGATTGGGTAGCCCTCCGCGAATGCTTTAACACTTGCAAAACGATCTACGTCCTAGTATCCACTCCACTGTATTGGCGGCGAATCAACACGCTTTGAAAGTCCTCGGTGGTCCTAGACACCGCGAAAACACCCGACCAAGTCTGATTAGACTGCTGAGTATATATCCATCAACAGGTAGGCATGCGTTCGAGGTTTTCATCGCTTGCATCGAAGTCGTCCTCATTACTCACCATGCTGTTTCTCGCTCCTTTCGTTGCCCTAGTGGCTGTCGCTTCGGCGACTTCCAATGATACAATGGCAGTCTGCGACCATCTGTTCTCGAAGTATCCCAAGTTTCTTGCATATAACACGCTCGGATCGGAGGCCTTGAAGACAGTTGCGAATGCGTCTGTATACAGTGTGAGTCCATATCGTCAGTCTCAACGGACGCTGGCTGATCATCACCATCTTCTTAGGACATCAACAGGGTGTACTGGAACAACCAGAACAGCTACGACTATCGAGCAGCCTGCGCTTTCTTTCCGGAATCTGCTGAACAGGTTTCAACCGCTGTTGTGCAGCTGAACAAATACCCGTCCGTCAAGTTTGGATTGAAGTCTGGAGGACACAACCCAGCCCCTGGCTTCTCCGCCGTGGCCGACGGCGTACTCATCTCCTTTGAGCCAAATCTGGCATCGACTGTCCGTACCGCAGACGGCAACCATTTCATTGTGGGACCGGGTGCTCGTTGGGGAGACGTCTACAAGGTTGCTGGAGAGACCAACCAGATTGCGGTAGGCGGCCGTCTCGCCCACATTGGCGTGGGAGGCTTTGCTCTTGGTGGTGGACTATCCTACTACAGCGCACAATACGTATGTTGGCATCTTAAATTGGCAGCATGACTGCATTCTAACCATGAGCAGGGTCTCACCTGCGACAATATCGACAACTACGAAGTAGTCCTCGCGGATGGCACCGTTACCAACGCCAACAAGACTTCGGAGCCTGAGCTGTTCTTTTCGCTCAAGGGCGGTGGTAACCAGTTTGCGATTGTTACCAGAATGTGGATGCAGGCTCATCCGGCTGGTATTGATGGCAAGATCTGGGGCGGTATCAGGGCGTATTCTTCCGCTGATGTGCCTGCTCTCAATCGCGCTGTCACCCGTTTCATCCGAGACTACCCAGACGCCAAGGCCGCGATCATCCCTACATACCAGTATGCTGTCAATATTCGTGCTAGTCTTACCTCCTTCTAATCTCATGTCGCTAGGTTCGGACTGCCTCTCAACCTCCTGAACGCGGTCACAGGTCCCATCTTTTTCATGTTCTACGACGGCCCAACTCCCCCAGCTGATGTTTTCGCCGATTTCGATGCTATCAAGGAGTTGTTCAGCACGACAGAAACTAAGTCATACTACGACATGTCTAACGAAGCTGGCGGCGCATCATTAGTCGGCTTCGGGAACTCCTTCCGAGAAATCACCTACCCCAACCTTCCCGAAGACCAGATGGTGGACTTCCTCAACACATACTGGAACACCACATATAAGCGCGTTCTCACAGATGGTCTCCAGTCCGGTCTTGATGTTCAAATTACTGGCTTCACCCCACAGCCAGTGTCCGCAAGAGTTGCCAGAGCCTCGAACGCACAGGGCGAGAACGCTCTAGGTCTCGATCCAGATAACGGCGATCGAATCTGGATTGAGAACCAATTTCTCTGGGGAAGCGGAGCACTTTGCAAGGACAGGTGCCCAGAGTATGCCAAGGAGATCTCGGATGAGTTGATGACCATCCAGAAGACCAAGTACGGCAATGTCGAGCCTACGAACTACAAGTCTGGAGACATCGCTTTCACAAACTACAACCCAATGTTCATGAACGATGCGGCACCAGATCAGGATGTCTACACGAGTTATGGGTCGGCTAACTTGGCCAGGCTGAAGGCTGCTAAGCAGAAGTACGATCCCACAGGCTTCTTCACCAACAGACAGGGTGGTTTCAAGCTACCAGCATAATGATTGGTGGTATCTACTGAGAATGAGCACCTCCCGCCAGCACTCTCACCTTACGCATCAGTCTCTTGTCATCGTCCTGGTTTGCTTGTCAATGTCAATGTCACCAAGCTTTTCGAATTGACGTAATAGGAAGGCGGGGTGAATGCCAACAAACTCAAATCTTCTGAGGGGCAATAAACTGGTCCTTCGGTAGCATTGAGCCAGACGTCACCCGTACCGCCGACGTCGCCATACAAATACATCCACAGAATCATATCATCAACGCATGCACACAGCCCAAACAAATAGCAACAACATGGAAGAACTACAGCACCAATCTCTCATCACGACACCATACAACCTCACCTACTCATACTATACCTCCCCGAATTTTGCGCAATCTCTCAACCCGTCTATTCCCACTCTACTGTTCATTCATGGCTATCCGGACGACGCTTACATGTGGGCTGGTGCAATTCCAACCTTCCTCAACCTTCCATATCCTTTTATCGTTCTGGATCTCCTAGGGTTTGCAGGCAGTTCCAAACCTGTCGAAGCTTCGAAGTACAATTATCGCAATCAAGCGAACTCAATCTCTCAAATTCTCGACAAAGAGAAAGTGCCGAATAATGTTATTCCAATCGGTATGCATGACCTCCGTTTCCCTTCTCGTCTCGCTTCATGTCTGACTTCAAGACAGGCCATGACTGGGGCAGTGCAACAGCCCAACGCTTCTATCTCTACCATAAGTCCCGATGCGTAGGCTTGAGCATTCTTTCTTTGGCCTATCAGGTTCCATCGGCGGACGCTTTCCATCTAGAGGAGCAGAACAAACTCACCACCAAGAGATTCGGCTATCCTCAATGGGAATATTGGAACTTCTTCCTCTCGCCCGATGCTCCTGCTTTAATGCGTGAGAACCTGGACCGTTTCTACGATGTCAATCACGGAGTCTATCCTTCTAATAAGCCCGGCGAGGAAGGTCGAGATGTCTGGATGCGGGAAATGTTTTGTACACCTGGTGCGATGCGGGAATACGTGACTGGGACAGGAAAGTGGGCTGGTGGGAAGAAAGTGCAATTAAAACAGTACCCTAACGGCCATGAGGAGTTGAGGAAGAGGTTTAGAGAGAGGATGGCAAGGGATGGCTTTGAGGGACCGGTCCAGTATTACGTCAGTCTTGCGAAGAATACTATGATTCAGGATGAGATGGAGTTGTGCGAAAAGAAAGATGGTACGAAGATTGAGGTGCCGATGTTGTATATTGGGCAGACTGGAGATTGGGTCTGTAGGACTGATTTGATGAATGACTCAAAAGAGTTGGTGAGCGATCTGGAAGAGAAAGTGGTGGAGGCGGGACACTGGGTGCTTTATGAGAAGCCAGAGGAGATTGCTAGGACTATTTCGGACTGGTTGGGGAGGAAATTTCCTGAGAAGGATTGAGATACGGATATAAAACTTGATGAGCATGGAGAAAGGGAATGAAAGCTACCTTATAGAACAGCTGAGCGATTGGCTTACAAGGAGGCCTGAAGATACGTTTTGTGAAGACTGGCTGTGAAATTGATGGCTGCTCTAGACAACTCTGCTAGTGAGGACGGCACAAAAAAGTGACTCAGATGAGCGTAATCCAAGGAAGATGGAGATGGAGGCAGGAGAGACGGAGACTCGTGAAGAGGAGGCGACCGGGATCTCCACACGGGCCAACACGGGCCTCTTTCCTCGGATCTATCCGAGACCAGTCCGTGCAGCTTTCCTGCAGGAGAGCTTCCAAGGTTTTCTTCCACATCTACAACCACCTCACCCATCGGTAAAGATACCTTTTCGAAGGCGGAGCTCTATCATTATCTATTCATCCCCACCGGAATTGCTGCCTGCTCTGCCAAGCTGCGGCCTTGAGACGTCTCATCCAACTCCCACGCGTTAAGGCGCTGTACTGAACAGTTCGTTGAGGGTGTTGATCAGGACTTCTGATGCATCCAAGAGACAGACAAGTAGCAGGACTCAGCTCGGTAGCTCTCTAGACGGGGTGTACAACCGAGAGTCAGGAGTCAGGAGTCTTGACTTGAGCAAGCTCCATTGCGGTGAGACACTGAGGAAGACATTCATATTGGTCGCTCTCCATAGGTATATCGCTTTCGATACACAGGAGTAATAAGTACGAGTCTACTGAGCCTTTCTACGGAAGCGACGACGTGGCAAAGTAAACGCTGAACACGCTCACCGCAAGACGCGCCATGAAATTTGACGTGTAGGTAGGTATTCGGGAGCCTGCTTTTGTCGCGTCTGCCTTCACGTTTCACAGCACCTGCCTCCTGCTCTTTACGTCTTCGTCTATTCAGACTCTCGACAGACGGAAAAGAAGAAAACAAACAACTCATCGTCCCAACACTGCACCGAAACTTCTCATTGCCCTTCCTTCCTTACCATTCAACTACACACGTCGCAAGCCGCCATTATGGGTGCTGCTGGTCTCGGTCTACTCGACTCCGACCACGATGCGGACCGCATTTCCGAGTTGGACGACGAATGTGGTCTCTACCAACTCACCGAAGACGCACAGAAGAAGGCCATGGAGGCTGGCGCAACCGAGCGCGACTCTTGGCGCATTAGATACTCTCTCATCGCTAACAGCCGTGATCCTGATGCCTGCAAGATCACTCGCGACTTTCTAGAGTCCAGCGGTGCACTCACCAGACTGATTGAGACCTGGAAGCGCAAGGCACTCGGCCCGCCCAACCCGGATGACTACATCTGCAACGATCCACGCTATACCTTGGTCTTGATCGGCCTCGGTGCCATGAGTAACGGCTGTGTTCTCGACGAGGAATTCCTGGAGATCATGCGGCGGGTCTTTACTGAGTGTGGTTTCATGCGAGACTCGCTGAAGCAGATCGACACGGTATATTATCATTGTTCGCTTGACTTTGTTTTTCGCCACTGACAACAACACAGGCACTCAACGGTCCAGATGGATTCAAGAACGATGGCAAGCCATACGATATTTTCAAGATGGGCCGTCACCCAGTCAATGTGAGCACTCAGCATTACAACAGCACCCGCGCATTCTCTCTCTCTCTCTCTCTCTCTCTATTTCACCAAGCAGCTCATCCTGATCAATCGACGCATTCATCGTCGGGTTGAACCTCCCCCAAGCCTTTTCTTTTCCTTCATTCGACATACATGACTGACGCTTTTGCTCCTCGCTTTCAGACCAATCCCGACGCGGACCTCTTGTACCCACCACGTCCAGGTGCAGCCTTCCAAATGATAAACACCCCGGCTCCATTCGGACTGTTTGCTGGTCCCAGCAACGCCGAGCTCATCAAGGACATCAAGACCGGTATGGAGCGAGCCAAGCAAGGCAGCAAAACCTGCGGACAGTGCGGAAGCTCTCAAGCTGGCCTCCTGTCGTGCAGCAGGTGCAAGGCTCGCAGCTACTGTAGCACTGACTGCCAGAAGCAGCACTGGAAGATCCACAAGCTCGTTTGCGGCAAGCCGGATACTTCTGCCTGAAGCGTGGGTGAAAGGGCACTCGGAATTTGCTCATGGCGGAGGATGGAATCATGCAGTCTCTGATACGACATGTGCTATGCGTTGATGCTGCCGAGAGAGACTTGAGAGTATCGGCGAACGCCTTTGTGGCTGAGACTGTAATCATAGACTCAACAGACTCGGAAACGCCTTTGCTACCACAAAACCTCAACGTTTAACTCATGACATTCGAACCAAGCTATCGTAGTCGACGCCAGCCTGATTATACTTACGTCGTCAGAGTATGGTGCTCCCAAGGTTTGAGGCCTTCTGATACAACTTTCTCAGAACACGGTTTGAAATCTGGCCGCAGGTTCCAAGTCAACCACGCGCAGCATCTCCCCAGAGTGCACTATTTTGCTCTACGATCGCATCCTTCGTCCAACGAAGAGGTGTTTGAAACATGGGCAGAGTCATTCAAACTCGTGTCGAAAACCCAGTGCCTGCGCTCGTGGAGTCGTCCAATGGAGGAATATCTGCAACATGAGAGAGTTCTCCTACTAGATATGCACGCTCAAAATCCAAGGCGAGTCTTCAAGCGATTGATGAACGGGAGACTCACATCGGTGAGCGTAGATTGCGTTCTGAGCTGGCATTCGCAAACGTGAGATTGAAGGAGAGGAGATGTAGTTTAGACACTCATATTCATACAACTAAACAGAAGAGACTTTCGTCATCGTGGTTGTTCTCCATCTTCTTCTCCCATGTTCATCTGTATGCACAACGCTTCGCATACAATTCCATCAACCGCTAAGATCAACGCCGGATTCCATAGATACAAGCTCAAGAACTCCGGTAGGAAAATGCTCGTTTTGTCCGCATAGATGTCTTTTCACGACATCCCGTACCAATACTGTATTTCGTCAAAGACCTTCCTCTCTTCATCCTTGCTCCTCTGATCATCTCTCCCCTCAAATCATATTCTTATTCTTCTTCAGATTGAACGCTCTCTGGTCCTTCAACCACCTCCTGTAATCCTTCACGCTCTTGATCTTCTCTCCATAATAGTCCGGGATCGGATTCTGGGGACTAGAACTCCTAGGATCCGCGCGATACTTCTTGATCCTAGCATAGAAGCTCTTCTCTTTCTGCGCAATCTCTCTCGTCCAGCCCTTCCTGCCAGCCCAGACTCTGAAACCTGCATTCCCAACAGTAGGCCCTAGCAACCACCCCACGGCAGCGATACCGAACGTGGAGATTCCGAGGACGATGATGGGGTCTAGGCCGCTGATTTGAGCACCCCAGGTGTCAAAGTCTTGTTGGCCGAGGAGTGGAGCGCCGATGCCGACTGAGGCGACGGCTGTGATGACGGAGCAGCCGGCGTTGATCCAGCGGCGGTTACGGCGGAGGGTGAAGAAACGGTCCCAGGTGAGGTGGCCGTCTGTTTGCGTGGACGAGGGAGGAGTCGTGGATGCTGGTGTTTCTGGTGTGGAAGGTGGTGTTGTGCCTGTCGAAGCATTGCGGATTTGGGAGCCTTGTCGACGCGCCCTCGGCATTCTTCGTGCTATTTCGCGAAATGTCTGTCCGCTTTCTCGCATTTCCTTGATTTGCTGGATCTCCTCCACGGTCCATTGCGTTCGTGTCCTCGGCATTC
>KZ110021.1:0-16549 GCA_002116395.1 Ramularia endophylla | reverse complement strand
AAATGTCTGTCCGCTTTCTCGCATTTCCTTGATTTGCTGGATCTCCTCCACGGTCCATTGCGTTCGTGTCCTCGGCATTCTTCGTGCTATTTCGGCCATTGTCTGTCCGCTTTCTCGCATTTCCTTGATTTGCTGGATCTCCTCCACGGTCCATTGCGTTCGTGTCGGCTGTTTGCTGAAGCTGGCTTTTGCGATGATGGGCGAGACGGCGCGTGGGAATGAGCGGAGAGATGCCGTTGCCGGCCGTGAGCGGAAGAGGGCGGCCATGGCGGGATGTGTTGATGGGGAGCAGAGGAGATACGATGGATCCTGGAAGAGCTCTCTGTTTCTCCTCAAAAGCTTGAAGCGCCAAAAGTGGAGCTCTAGCACGCCAAGCCGAATCCCGCGCCTGCCGCTGCATGGGAGAACTTCCAACCTCACCTCTTCTTCCACTAAGCTTCTTGACATCAATGTCATCATTTACTTGTTTTGAACCAGTTCTCTACGGCTTTCGTTGTTCATACGATGTCTCCGAGCAAGTAAGGATGGCAGATCAGCCAAGATGTTTGGGCTTACAGAACTCTGCCACTTTCCCATGTCGAGAAGACACAGCTTAGATCAGGGCGATAGTGGCATGTTTGCTGAGCGGTGTGTCCGTTCTATCATTGCCATAAGCTGACGTTTTCCGATGCCTTCCGCGTAGGTAAATGGGCTGCCACTGGTGTCCAGGCTGTATTTCTATTAAACAAAAGAAATGATCGAGATTTGCAACCATCCAGAAATCCGCCGACTGCGAGATGCCTCATTTGCTCGGCCAACATATGTGCCGTCTTAGCTATTCTGATTGTCAGCTGAAGCTCATTTATAGACTTCGAGGCTTTGAAGTAGTTGAAGTGAAGCCACTGCTCGAGGCATCTACCCTCGAGACCCGAGACGCTTTGGCCGGCATATGAAAGGGAATTGCTTGACAATGGGCTAGGCTGTTCGCTGGACGAGTGTTTGTCACACGACTCCAAGGACGTGAGATCCAGAACGCGATCCACTTAAGTCTGCTAACGAGTCGCTTCACAGAAAAAGTCAATGCGCCACGGGCAATGCCGCCGAACGCCACCTGGTTCTTATCTACCCTCAAAGCCGAGACATCAACTTGCCACTCCATCACATCCTTCTTCACACGTTCCTCCACCATCATGGCTCGAGTATGTTCCATTTACAGTCTATCTTCATCACCGAGCTCCGCTAACTCATGTGACCGACAGAGGAAGAACCAGCCAAACAGGAACAAGGCGAGGAAGAAAGCCAAACTTGATGCCAGGGCTGCGGTCTGTGAGCGCGTCTTCGCCATCGCCGAGCTCGCTGATGCCATCTTTCTCCACCTGCCAATGTACGACATTCTCGTTAACGTGCAGCGCACCTCGAAGCAGTGGAAGGCGACAGTAGAATGCTCGGGTCCGCTTCAAGAGAGTCTGTTTTTCAAACCTGTCACCAAGCGCGCGCTCGTCAACAACACCGAACACAAGAACGGCTACATGACACCGCTCTACCACATCTACAAGGAATTCTCCGATGAACATGTGCTTCTGAACCCACTTGTCGCCCATGATGAGTTTCAGGACCGTCATGTCGACGGCGGCGGTGGCATGATTACGAAGACCTCTCTCGGCCGACTTGCCCCCAATTGGCGTCTGCCACAGATCCCAGGAGTCCTTCGATCCGAGGCGTCATGGCGGCGTCAACTCCTCACCCAGCCACCTCTCGACAGCTTCGAGTTACAGAAGTGGTGGGCAAACGTTGCACCACCTATAAAGCCAGTCACTGCACGTATGGGCGTGACTGGAGTTACTTTGCAAGATTTCGTCGACGCATATAGCCAGTACGGGTCTTGGTTCGCTCCTTATCCGGACAAGCTGACCAGCGAAGATGGCAGTCTCCCTTCCTGGCCATATAGACCTTTTCTGAGAACTTGTTGGACTCATAAGCCGAATTCCGACATGCTTCAGGAGGTCAAGAAGGTGCAGTACTCCGAGCCGTGGGCCTTCGCGGACTAGAAGCTGCAGAGTTTCAATTCGGGGCTTGATGAGTGAAATGTCTCAGACTATCACTGCTCTGGATATGGAACCTGGTGAAAGTGGAGGCTCGTTTTCAAGGGCAAATTCCATTCAGTGGCCTGTGCAATGCACGAGATCTGATCGCAGCCGCTTTGGAATGCTTTTGTTTGGCTTTTTGCTATAAACAGCAGATGGCTAGTAACAAGCATCCATCAATCAAAAGCACAGTAAGTACAAGCTCATATGAGCGTAAAATCAAATCAAACCAGAGACTTTTTCAAGCTCGAACACCAGTAGACTCTCCCGTTTCCAGTAGCTTTCTTCACGTATCTCACTCAGCTTCGGCTCAGCTCCCGCCATTCAGTGCACGTTTGATCCGATCAGAAGGCGCTTCTCAGCCTTAGACCGCCTCCACTTCACCGTCATTGCCGTTTTTATTGCCGCCAACACATTTCCCATCTCCCTGCTTTCCATCTCCCTGCTCTCCATCCTCTCCACCCTTGCCCTCCTCACCCTCCCAATCGCACATTCCTCTGCCCGCATTCACCCAAATAGCCCGATAAATCACTCCATCCTCCTTCCTCACGAAGTATCCAAATCGACCAATCTGGCATCCATTGGCCGGCACGCCCTTGGGCTTAACGCATCGAGACCACGATTGCAGAATGCGACCAGTACTACGTGGACCGAAGGGCTCGTTGCTATGCACGCGGAGGGTTCCATTGGGAAATTCGTATCCCTTAGGAGGATACTCGTGCTTGCGGCGGACGGGCGTCTCGCCGTTGCCCGCTAGATTGGGACCGCCAGAAGTTGGTGTGGGAGCGACGCTGGCCATTGTGCGCGGGAGATCGTGATGATTCTGAGGGCGGGCTGTATGTTAGTCAATTTCTGTTGCGTGCGAGTGGTGCACTTACAGATGGTGATTGTGTAGAGGTGAAGCTGCTGTTGCTATATGTTTGTGTGATGGTGATCGTGAGTATAGTTGGAAGAGTGCTGGTGCGAGGGCAATACTTCCGAAAAATGGTAATTGATGTAAGTGGGAAGGTTGCTTGTCATGTACACGAGAGATGATATGTGTAGCGGCGGCGCTAGTACGTTTCTGGAAGCTTGTAGGTGAATGAGTTTGAAAATAACTATTTTGTTCCAATTGTTCACAGGAAACAAGAAGCACACGGAAATTGCATATGAGAACTTTCACCCTCACCTTTTCCTCCCCAAGTCCCTCGACATCAAGTCCATCATGTCCCGGTCGGAAGCATATGAACTGCAACATCTGTAACAATGAGCGGACACTCGAAGCGCCGAGGATGACACGTGCTGACAGGGGTGTCATCTTCAGGACTTAATAAGTGCATGTGAAAGAGGTTTCTTTGCAGCTGATGGATGGCACTAAGTGTGTGACCTATCGACGACATCGCTATGAAAGGTCCTTTCTCTGCTGCTCGCCGTGGCGAGAATATTGTCAGTGGCAAACAACCATTCATTCAATCAAATTCAAAATGCAGCAAGTCATAAGCCAAACACTTTTAGAACTTTTGATCCTGTATCGAAGATCCTTCCAAACCCAGAAATGCTGTAAATCGTCAATCAAGCACCATGAGGACTTTTGATGGTATGTCAAAAGTCCCTTTTGACTCCGGCAGTCTCCCCCGTAACTCGGTTCTCGTTACCCTTTCCCTTGCTAGTGCCATTGCCATTGTGCCCATCTCCACCCTCTCCGTCCTCTAAATCCTCTCCGTTCTCTACGTCACCCTCATCTCCCTCGACACCCTTGTCGCCCTCATCTCCCTCGACGCCCTCGTCGTCCTCGTCGCCCTCGTCGCCCTCGTCGCCCTCCCAATCGCACATGCCTCTGCCAGGGTTCACCCAGACAGCTCTCCGGATTACACCGTCGACCTCCACAAAGTAGCCCATTCGGCCATTGTTGCAGCCATTGTTTGGCACAGTTCTTCTTGGCTTGATGCAGCGTGCCCAGTTTTGCAAGATCCGCCCATGGCCAGGAGCACTATATGGATCGTCGCTGTGAACGCGAAGACTGCCTCTAGGTGGCTGATAGCTCTTAGGTGGATACTTGTAGCGGTTGGCAGAGGGCTTGTGCTTGACGGTGGAGGTGATTTTGATGTTGTTGGCTGTCGCTGTGAGAGCGGTGGTGGCCATGATGCTGGTGAGAGGGATGATGCTAGACGGGCTGGTATATCAGTCACATATTCTTGTGTTGCCGTGAAGGCTGTTTACTCACGGACAGTAGTGGTTCTGAAGAGGTACCGTCTATGC
Source organism: Ramularia endophylla (assembly GCA_002116395.1). Taxonomy (NCBI): domain Eukaryota; kingdom Fungi; phylum Ascomycota; class Dothideomycetes; order Mycosphaerellales; family Mycosphaerellaceae; genus Ramularia; species Ramularia endophylla. Next base: position 12,248 of record KZ110021.1, on the reverse strand, counting down.
GTATATACGGCTTTCGTGTTGCGTTTTTCGAGTGTATATTTGCTAGATACTGCTGAATGATGCTGAGGGTAGATGTTGAAGGATATTGTCGGTGATGAAAGTGTTTGCTGATGAATTTTAGTTGATGCAAGAAGGAAGACTTGTTGTCGCGGTCGTGAGAGATAATATGGGTGGCGGCGACGATCGGCGCTAGTACGCTTCTGGAAGCTTGTGGGTGAATGAAAATGAAAGTAACTTTGGTCGTGCCGATTGCTCCACCAAGTTGAAAGAAACACATGGAACATAGTCGATTCGTCTTTCAAGTGTGGCTCGCGGGTCTCACATGCGCTCGATCCACTGCGTGAGACTCCCAGCTATGAGCAGCGGTCTGAGAAGGAGGGCGAGCCGTCCACATCGTTCAGGCTCTCACAACCGCTTCTACCAGCGGTGTATGCCCCGAAAACCAACATTGCAAGCCCTTTGTGAGGTTTCCGGCGAATGTTACATATTCACTCTCTGCTGTAGATGTGATCAGCTAAGCTGCTACCACTCATAATAGCAGATACTGTTGCAGGCAAATTTTCCTTGTCTGCGCATCTAGGAGAATTGTAAGCAACATGCGATTTGAACCAGAGTTTCGCATAAGTACACCAGTAAGCATAAGCAAGACTGAGATTGTGGCGTCAACAAGTCTTTCCGTCATCCAGCAAGATGCTAAAACTCCTCGATTCCATCGCAACGGTTTGTCCATCATCCTGAGAACTCTCCATTGCCAAACACGATACCCTGTCTCGAGGGTCGAAACCAACTTTGTCAACCCCTGAGCACCTCCTTACTCCTTCATCAGCTCACTCTCAACAGCCTTCTGGTTCTTCTTCACAGTACTGCCCTTATCACTTTGACCTTCTTTAGAGGTAATCCAGTCGCATTCAGCCTTCCCAGCGCCAACCCAGATCGCCCGCCTGATCACTCCATTCTCCCGCACGAAACAGCCAAAATGGCCGTTGCGACACCCTCCTCTGGCAACTCCCGTCCGCGGCCTAATGCAGAGTGACCACTGTTGCAGGATTCGGCCTCTTGTATCCTCATTAGCGATCTCTGGACTATGTACCCGGAGCGTGCCCTTTGGTGGCTCGTAGTTGTTTGGCGGATACTCGAATCCATCCCACCAGCGCGAGGGAGGTTCTTTCGTTCTAAATCGAGTCGGACGAGCTGTGACGAAGCTGTCCATGTTGCGAGAGAGAGGCGGTAGGCGGTGAAGTTGAAGTTTGGAGCGGCTTGCTGCGTTGAAATGTTTGCTTACGTGCAGTGTTGGTGCGAGTGGCGAGTCAGTTGATGTTGGCATGCAGTGATGGTGCCTTTCCAGTATGTTTGCTGGGCAGAATATGTGATTGGAAATCGTGCTCTTCGCATCGCGGCGAAACAAAGTCAAAGTGACGGCGACATGCGCTAGTCCCTTTTTGGAAACATGTAAGTGAATGAATTACAAGGAACCGTCTACTCCAAGCTTGTGCGACGTGGAAGTTTCCAGACATATACAGCTTCACTAGCCTACCAAATGCTTTACAGCTGGCACCTGCAGCCACAATTTGATAGGAGAGGAATGTCAGCATGTTCGTCCGACGTCGAAAGAGAGAGCGATTTCTTCCTCGGACTGAAACTTGGCCAAGGCCTGCCTATGCATCATGGCATCTGCTCAGCTAGCCATTCAACTGTCTCTGCGATCGAAATCACCACTTTTTAGCATTCTTGACCAAGTCTATGTTTACAGCCTGGCAGCTACATGAACAGGCAAGGGGGAAGTGGCAAGGCTGTACCTTCCTACTTAGTTGATTGCTGACTGATACTGATAAGAACTTTGTGCTGAGTTAAGATGCTTACTACTTACTCTCACTCTATTCTCTCGCAAATTCTCTTTGTCCATGATTGAGTCGATCATTGTAACCCACGCTAGACGGAAACGGCGATGCTGTTAGCCCGAGTTTCTGGTAGCACTTGAACTTCCATTCACACCACACTTCACTTCTTTACATCTTCACTTGCTTGTCAGCCTTCACATATGACAATACCACACCACTTTTTGACACAAATACGATCGTGAAGCTTTCAGTCACTAAAACTCGCAGTAACAGGTTCCTGAAACTCTGGGCCCATCATGTCCGCTCAAAATCGAATTTTCACCTCGACAGTGAGTGTATGAACTCATACGCTTGGCAGTCAGAGCCACGGCTAACTTGTCACAGGAGCCATTCTCGAGCTCATCTGTTATAGGCGGAGGCTTCGGTAGCACACCAGCACCAGCCATGAGCTCACCAGCCATGAGCTCACCAGCCATGAACGCGGTCTTCGATACCATAGAGCTTGCCGAGAAGATTCTTGGAGAGCTCTGCATGCGAGATCTCCTCATCAGCGTCCAGCGGACTTGCAAGCAATGGAAGGACGCCATTGATGGAAGCACCCGCCTTCAAGAGGCACTCTTCTTCCGTCCCATCAATAAGAAGCGCCTTGTCTACCGCGGAAGGACGAAGACTGAGCACTACCAACGGTGGACCAACGACATGACCGACAGACCCTTCTCAGACTCAAGTTGCCCAATCTACGAGCACCCCATCGTAACAAACAAGTGCTCCAAGATCGAGAACTACGGCCGAGACTGGTATCTTAACCCTGAACGTGATATCATGGGCCGTCCGGAAGCTTCTTGGAGGCGCCAGTTGATCACGCAGCCGCCATTGGCTGAGCTCAATTGGTGGGATTTCGATGATGGTGGCGTCGAGATTACTGGTACTGTCCGAGCGACTTCCCCTGCGGGCTTACGGATGCAGGACTTTGTAGGAGAGAGCGGAAAGACTCTACCATTTGGTAACAAGCATGAGGGATGGACATGGTTGGAAAGCAAGTGGGATCATGCTCCCGCTATTGCGGCAATCGAGCCTGCGAGAAGAGCGGAATACGCTGAAGGTCAGTGGGTGGCGGTGGGAACGGACTTATAGAAGAGTATCGTGTTGGCATGATTTGCGGAGACTTGAAAGAGTTGCATATGGACATGGGACAGGCACATTGTTTCTTTGTCGGTGAATCTACATCGAATGACAAGAGCTGAAAGATATCATACATTGATCTGACGCACTGGGCAGTCAACAGGCATCTAGGTAGAAGTCTGATTGAGATGAACAATGAAACGATGTTCGAGCATGTCTAAGGTCGAATAAACAAAGAAATGTTTATCCTTCTCCATTTGCGGAGCATGGACAAAGACCTCCCGAGTTTCTGCAAATTTTGTGGACCATTTCCCCATCTCTCACCTCGAAGGCACGTCTCATCAACACACAAACTTTGTCACCACCGAAATGTCGACTAAAAAAGGTTGGATCCAACACGAGGTGGGCCTCAGATGCCCGCTAGTAGGTGGTAGAAGGAATGGCATTAGTGAGTGCTACCAAAGAACACAATGCGATATCATCTCTGACGGAACTTAGTGGCTGAGACGAAGAGAATCAACCGGGATTGGAATGCAATGACCGCAGTAGACAGAGCTGCCTGCTTGGTATCGCTTGCAGGCGGTCTCGCCGAGGACACCAACCGCAGATTGGCACGAAACACTGCACAAGCTGCTCGTGCGGCGGCTGTAGCAATCCGCACCCTCCCCGATAGCAATGCCCGATCAAGCCAGTATTTTGACGCGTGCAGGACAGCGCATAGATTACACACCGAACTGCGAAATAGGTGTGGAGCAGCGATCACTCACTGGAATAATCTGAGCGCCCATTATGGTACCATTTGGCCTCTCGCCACTCGATCGCCAGGTCAGACTCGTTCCATGAATGCAGTGAATGCGCTTGTCACGAGAGCGAACACTGCAGACCAGAATGCCCGGACTGCAATAGTTACAATCCGTGGATGGATCACGGTCAGTCCAATCTATGCCAATCCGGGTACCACTGGGAATGTTAGGGAAGAAGATGTCCCTTACGAAAGACGGCTTGGGGTTCTCCCTGGTCTTACTTTCCAGGCTCCCGGGACTGTATTTCCGGGGATAGTTGGACAAGCTGCGTGGCAATCTGTGCCTCACAGAGCGCTCGATGGCGGCCGCGGTGATGTTCGTGTGTGGTTCAGGGTTGATGCCGCCAACAATATAACCGACGTAAGTACACATGTGCCCGTGACGAGGACGGATGGCGCTGACAGCATCTCACCAACAGAGAATGGTCAGAAAGACTGTGATGAACTTGGATTTCCGCGATCACTCGAGATTCAACGGGCAGCTGCCATGGGAGCTGGAGTGCCAACGATTGATGACTCTTGCTGATGCAACCGCCGCCGCTGCTACCCCTCGAACCAGCACTCCACTCAGAGTAACGAATCGACAGACTTTGCTCTTGTGGGTCGACCGTGCCTCATGTTCTTACAGGGTTTACACGGCTTGGTGTAAGTCTTTGCGGTCGCGACTCAAGCATTAGTTGGGAATTCTCTGACGATCTTTGTTAGGCCCGCATAGTGATCTCGACTCACTGTTAGTTGACTCGATAAACGCCAATAATAGACCTATTCCTGCAGTGAGTTCATCAGCTCTGTCCTGGTCATGCATTTTGTACTAACGGTCGCAGCCGATGATATGGAACGTCGCGGAGGCACTGATAAGGAATGGCATAATGATGGCCAATAATGCCAACCAGCTGCAGCTACAGCCCGCCGTCCTAGAGATGGTTCATCGCGATCTCAAGGCAGGGAATGTCTTCCTCGATGCCAACCACCCGACTGTCTATCCCGGCTACCCGCTGCCATGCGTTGCAGATTTTGGCCATGCATTCTTGACTTCTCAGCCCGATGAGCGCAACCCGTACTGGTGGTCTGGTAGCTGTGGCACCGTGGGTTGGACTCCGCCGGAACTGACTCCGTTCGTCAACCCGATCACTCTGCAGTCGGTCAACGGGTTCCAGATACGGGAGAAGACGAATGTGTGGCAGGTGGGGGCGATATTAAGATCTCTCGTTCTTTTGCAAAGGCAACCCCCGATGAACATGTGGCTCAACGGAGTTGCAGACGAGGCCCTATACCGAGTCCAGGGAACGCCGGGTTATACCATGGAACTCCTGCAGATGATCGACGAAATGATGCAGTATGACCCAGCAAACAGGCCTACATTTGCCGTCCTTGCTGCACGAATTGCGGCACATACCTGGGATCGCTCACTTGGGATGCGAACTGGGGCTCCTATGATGCCGGGGCTACAGATAAACGTTCCCCAAGACATCTACAATGTTGGGTTAGCGCCGCCGCCCTAGCCAGTCATTCAGCAGTTCACGCCATTTCCGAGACTTGCAGCGCAGCGGCCATGGCAGTAATGTTTCTCGGGCAGGTAGACTTCGCAATTAGCCCATAGATATCCCCAGGATCCATAGTTCTGTATTTTCCTAAGCGAACTTTCAGAGAGGAGCATTAGAAGGCCGTCAGAAACAGTGTGTAGACCCATGCGCAAGTAGAGGGACAATATTCGAGTACATCTGTGAGTCGAATGAACAAAGGAATCATTGTTCTCTTCCATTTGCGGAAAAATCACAAAGCAATTTGTAGACGTCCCAGGAACGGAATTTTTCGTCGCATTTTCTTGTCACATCTGCGAGAGACGCCCTATCGATACCACCATTAACAAATCTATCACCAGCGCGATGGCGGGGAGAGACAAGGCTTACTGGATCGACTACGAATCAAAAGTTAGAATTCCGCTAACGACCAGAGGATTAGGAACAACACAAGCAAGATGGGGGATCGGTGAGTACTACGCACCACATGCGATGTCATACCTAACAGAACCCAGGTGCTGAAATCAAGCGACTTGGGACCGAATGGGGTAGAATGGCCGCAGCAGACAGGCAAACCTGTGTAAATTCGATACAGGGCGGCCTAGCCCAAAACGACATCCGTGCAGCTGCTACCATTCAAGCAGTAAATGATCACGCCGCGGCAACGAATATTCGCAGTGGCGCAGATCCCAACCTCCAAACGGTGGCATATTTCGATGCGTGCAGGGTTGCGAAGACTTCGGACCAGACTGAACTAGATGCAGCTACCGAAGCCCTTCGCCATTGGAGGGCCTTGACAGCAGTGTATCAGCGCGTCTATCCTGCTGCAGCCCCTCGAACCGCCGGCCAGGTTTCGTCGGCTAATTCCGTGGCTGCTCATGTTGTGATCAATCTCCTTACAGTGGCTTCAAGCACTACTCGCCTGAACAATGCCGACTCGGAGCTTAGGTTCTCCGCGGTCTATCTCAATCGCCCCGCTGGAACAAAGGTCTTGGAGGAGCACTTTCCGAAAGAGAGGTTCCCCCCTGTTGGGACTTTGAGGACCACAAACTTAGCGGGTATGACCTTCGCGGGAGTACAGCCTGCAGGACCTCAATGGCAATCTGTACAGGGAAGAGCATTGGATCCGGACGAGCAGGTTCGCGTTTGGTACAGGGTTGATGGTAATGGCCTGATAACGGACGTACGTATCATGTGATTCGAGAAAGAGCGGTGCTGACGTTTTGTTGCCTGTAGAGAGTTGTCAGGAAAGAAGAATTTGTTAGGGATTTCCACGATCATAGAAAATTCAAGGGAAAGCTACCGTGGGAAGTCGAGTGCCAGCGTTTGGTAATGTTTCAGCAGCAATCAGATGGACTCCCTTCCACTTTTGTCGATTTGCAAACGACGAACCAGGCAGATCTGGAATCCTGGGTCGATCGTCTTGGGAAAAGGTTCTGCGTGTATACGCAATGGTGTAAGCTAGAGCGATCGTGTTGTCGATATTCACGTCATTCTGCTAATTTCATCATTAGGCCCAGGTGGTGATCTTCATAACCTGATATGGCGTCACAAGGATGCCGATGAAGCCATACCGGAGGTGAGTAAAGTCTTTGATATGTCCACGCAGCTTGTATTGACTCTTATAGCCAATGATATGGAATGTCTTTGACAAGTTAGTCATAAGTGGCCAACGAATGCATGTGCCCAACAACGGCCAGGAAATGGTACATCGAGACCTGAAGCCGGGAAACATTTTCCTCGGAACTCATGATCCTGTATCCTACCCTGACTACCCGCGGCCGCTTGTTGCAGATTTTGGGCACGCGATCATGACTTCGGCGCCCGACGAGCGCAATCCAGACTGGTACTGCGGTGGATGCGCAACAGTAGGCTTCACGCCTCCGGAACTGGAACAATATGTGGATCCGGCAACTTTCCTCCCATTGTCCTCGGTGGCAAATGCACCCCAAATACTGGAGTGGACGAATGTATGGCAGGTGGGGGCAATATTGAGGAGCCTCGTCCTGCTGGATCCGAATCCTTATCGCTCGCTCTATTTGGATGGGCCTCTCGACACCACATATCAGGTCGTCGGTTCGCCAGAACTGAAAGCTCCATACCACCCAAGTCTCTTGCAGATGATCGACAGTATGATGAGCTTCGATGTCAACCAGAGGCCCACCTTCAACCAACTTGCAAACGATCGCCAGGCCCTCAACGCTGCTGCACTACCTCCACATGCAAATGATATCACACGTGGGTTCGTGAACGGAACAGCTACACCTGCGGAGGTAGCAGCCAACAGGATCCATATCGCACAAGATTCATATGCCAATGGCATGTTGCCGCCGGCGGCAGTACCATGACCAGCGCTAGGCTAGCGAAGTATTGAGCAGTCCGAAGTTATTTGAGGAACCCTAGTGGAGTGGCGAGATTCAAGGCATGGCTTAAACTAGTGGATTCGATGATCTTCCGCAGCGCTGTTATAGTCGAATATCTATGTAATTTGTGTACTCCACAGAGCGATATCGAAAGTCTTTCCAAACAGCGTCCAGACATCTGAGCAAAGGTGCGGACAATTTCGCCGTCCGGCATCCGCTGCGAAGTTGGAGAGTGTTCGATTCAATAGCCATCCGGATAGGCCAGACCCAGGAAACGATCCATCTGCCACCTCGAGAGACCACGATCTCGCAAATCCCAAAGCAGACTTCATCGGTTTGAGTATACGTCTGTGTCTTCTAGAGAAAATAGCTATGCCTGCACCTGGATATGAAACTGCGTGACCAGTATCTGAGAGTGAAGTCTCGCCCAAACTCCAGCCCTGCAGAACGCTGCGATGAATAGAAAAATGCGTGGATCTGTGAGCAAGTAGAGGGACAGCATGAGACACTGCATTGTGCGAGAGCATCCCAGAGCAAATCCTGTTCGTCCAGTAGCCTTCTGCGGATATTGTACTCCAGCAACGCTTTCGCCTGTCGGGCCGAGAAAATGCAGACTTGTGACATGATTCTTCTGTATCGAGTGAACAATGAAGGAGGTTCGAGTATGTCTATGCCCATGCGTCTTGTCAACAAAGAAACTTATTGTCCTCGTCCATTTGCAGTACACAAGCCAATGAACAAAGGACAGAGTCTTTCCTCGGGTTCCCATTCTGCAGTCGCAGTGCACTCAGTACCAACATACCAACATTCTTGCCAGCGAGATGACGACGCGCTTAAAGCCCAAACAGAGATGGATCAAGCACGAGGCGGAGTTCAGATGCCCGCTAGTGAACGGCAGGAGAAGAGGCATTAGTGAGTGCTGAGGTCCACGTGAAGCAAGCAATTCTCTGACAAGACTCCTCAGCTGCTGAGAAAAGGCGCCTTGGTTACGAATGGAGTCGAATGACCGCAAGCGGCAAAAGAAGATCTCCGAGATATTTGTTTCAAGGTCTCCGTAGGGACGGCGCGCGGAGGGCCGCCTTGGCCGTCACCATACCCCTTCTTACAGCTGTCACCAATTATACCACTCTGGCTCCCGTTGACAGGAACAGAAGCGCCAAAGACTACTTCGACGCATGCAGAGCGGCGCGCGCTGCAATTATTACATGGCGGGTTGCATGCCGAAGAGCCCGAACCGCCTGGCGGAATCTCAGAATTCAATATCAGAGTGCTCTTCCGGCTAATGCGTCAATCGGTCAGCAGAATTCTTTAGCGGAGGCGACACGCAAAGAAAACGTTGCTCAGACACGACTTGTAACTGCGAGAGGGCATGAGGCTGCCATGAACAATAATCTCAGGACAGCACTGATTTACCCGAATCAACCTCTGGGTGGCAAGGTCTTGGAGAACCATATCCCCGAAGAAAGACATCGGAATGGCGTGGGGGCGGCGGTCATAGCGGGCATGACCTTCGCCGCCGACGGGATACCTGGGGCGATATGGCGAGCCTCTCCGCAAGCGGGTACACTTGGAGGCGGCAATTCGGATCCTAGGGTCTGGTATCGAGTCGACGCCGCTAACAACATAATAGAAGTACGTATGGGCGCGCCTGTAGTGGCCATGAGCTGTACTAATGGTATGCGGTGTTTAGAGGTTGGTGAGAAAGGAACAAGCGGTGGACAGCCTCCATGATTCCCGAAAGTTCAAGGGTGTTCTCCCATGGGAATTGGAATGCCATCGATTGGCGACGCTTGCTCATAACGATGGCATTCCTAGGGAGAGTTTTGTCCGGCTGAGGTCGACTGCACCTGCAGTTCTGAATTCGTGGGTCGATCGGCCCGGGAAGATGTTCAAGGTGTATACGGAATGGTGTAAGCTCCGCACCCAGTTTCCGCATGGTCTTGGTTGCCTTCTGACATTATGTGTTAGGTCCGTTTGGCAGCCTCGCAGATACTATCAGTACGTGCATAAGGAGCAATAGGATAATTCCCGAGGTGAGTGACGACACCATATCCTCTTGCAGCATGTACTGACTTTCGCAGCCAATGGTATGGAATGTACTCGAGAGCCTGGTCCTGAGCGGGCAGCGCATGCACAACCTTGCTGTACCCGCCAATCTTGATGAGATGGTTCACCGAGATCTCAAGCCAAGTAATGTTTTCATCGATAGTTCCCATGCCACTCATTATCCGCAATACCCGCAGCTACGCGTAGGAGACTTCGGCCATGGAGTGATGACCGCAGGGCCGCCCCTCGACGAGCGTAACCCAGACTGGTACTCAGGTAATTGTGGGACGCGTGGCTACAGACCACCAGAGCTCCTACGATATGTCGACCAGGTGACCCAGATATCAATGGCTGCATTTCCAATACTGGACAAGACCAACGTGTGGCAGATGGGAGCAATATTGAGAAGTCTCGTGACTCTAGACTTCGATCCTGTTCAATCGCTGTTCCTCGACGGCAATTTGGACAACACGTACTTAGTCGCGACGCATCCGAACGCCACCACATACAACTTGGAACTTCGACAGTTGATCGACCAGATGATGAGATTCGATCCCGCCACTAGGCCCAGCTTTGACGCTGTTGCCGCAGACGTTATAGCGCTGTCTCTCCTCCTGGGTGACGTCTCCCAAGGATGGCGTGCTGGAGGGATAGTAGGAGCTGACTTTTTGAACAACCGTTTTCCCACTGGAGTGGATCGTTATGCTCTTGGGGCGGCGCCGCCACCATAGCATACGCGCCACGAGCTCGATTCAGAGGATTGCCAGAGACCAGGGCAGATCAGGGAAGGAGACTGCAAGGATGCGCAATCAATAGCCTTTCCGTAGACGTTTTCAAGTATGGAAAGAGTTCCAGTATTGTCGCCATGTAGTTCATGATCTTGCAGGACTGAGCCAAGGACCATGTAAAGTGCAGTGCGTACCAGCGAAGACTGTTAGGTGTCGACTGTAAGGTAGATCCGTATTGGAGGTAAGAGGAAGAAAGCAACAGTCCGTGGTGTCTGGTCCTGCATGCTGTCCGACCTGGGCGGGAGAAGGTGATCAAAGTTGGGAATGAAACCTTTGCTTCTTCCTCATCACTTTGTGGCAGCCATCAGCCACCACATGCAGTTGCGAGATAGGACGGACAGTCATGGCCAATTTTCGAGGAGGATGACGGACGGCCGACGGGTCATGCATGACGCTGTGTCGGGCTGCGGTAAGGACGAACACGATCGTGTCTGCTTGCTCGAGAACTATGCTTGCCGTGTCGGAGACCGAGGAGAATTTCCGGCAGACAATGAAGAGACAGCCGGCTCTCAAACATCCTCTCACATCTCTCACGTGTGACAGCGGCGTAGCAGAGTCGGTGCGGAGGTAGCGCGTGCAGGGTTTCGGTTGGTTGCAATGAGAGAAGAACTAAGCGAGGGGAAGGAACGGGGAAGTCTGGGTTGGAATAATTTAGGAAGGTGACGCGAGAGGAAGGCGCTAACCTGATATCATCATCGCCTTGTGAAAAAATTGGCAGCTCGACCGATTCCCTATCAACAACATTTTCACCCTGTCTTGTCCTGAACGAACAGCGTGCTTCTATTCCTCAGACGTTCATCAGCACGTCTCACACCAGTCTCTAATTTGTCTTGTTGCAGCGCAATCTGCACGCGAGGCCTCAGAGATCCCACCGCCCCGACGTCCACACCGACACCGACAGCGTCACTCCAGTCACTTTCCATCACCGCTCCGCCCCCAATACTCCATCACCACCTCACGACAAGCCTTCACCACCACACATCATGGCTGACCAACTCAACATGGGAGGAATGTCTCTCAAAGACTCGGCTCACGCTCCGCCACCCGGCCAGCAGAGCAACGGCACCTTCGAGCGCTCGGCCTACGTTCCTCCGCATATGAGGCGGTCTGGCGGCGGTCCTGCGCCAGCTGCCGCTGCTCCCAACGGCTTCAGTGGTCCTGGCGCCGACTTCCCACCTCCCGGCCAGAAGTATGCCGTTCTCATCTCTATCTCAATTTCTCTTGCATGACACGGCTGACATTTTTCTTTTACAGCGGCTACGGCGGTGCTCCCCGCGGCGGCGGCGGCCCAGGCTGGGGTGCTGCGCAGACCTTCACACCCTCCGCTCCGGCAGCTCGCGGCGGTTGGGACAACACTCCCTCGACCGGACTCTCGCGTGGCTTCGATCGCAATGCCTACGGCGGCGGCGGCGGCGGCGGCGGAGCTGGCGGCCCACGCGACGGGGGTCGTCAACAGACTGGCGCAGGAGACGGACAGTGGAGAGACGGCAAGCACGTTCCCGGCCCATCCAACCCACGCCGCGAGCGCGAGCTGTTCGGTGTGGCCAACGACCCCGCCAAGCAGCAAACCGGTATCAACTTCGAAAAGTACGACGACATCCCAGTCGAGGCTTCCGGCCAGGGTGTTCCCGAACCTGTCACCACCTTCACCAACCCACCGCTCGACGACCACCTTATCTCCAACATTGAGATGGCTGGCTACAAGATGCCCACACCTGTGCAGAAATACTCCATCCCCATCGTCATGGGCGGCCGTGATCTCATGGCTT
>KZ110013.1:5225-32411 GCA_002116395.1 Ramularia endophylla | reverse complement strand
TCTCGAGACTTGTGATGGTTTGGCTAGTTTGCTAGGCTGTGGGGTTTTTGGAGGGTTTGTTTTTGGGATGGTAAGGCGAGATGTGCTGTTTTGTGGTGATTTGTAGATTGAGAGTTGGACGATTGTTTTAACTTGGGCGAGAGGAGCGGGATCTGTGGATTTTTCTTGCTTTGTCCCGAATCCCCTACTGTCCCTCTTCCCCCTGAGTGCTTCCATCGTCTCCCGAGAACTCATGGTCCCCTCGTACAGCATTTTCCTGACCGGTCTCATAACTGTCATCGACCTGCAAGACCGCCAGAGGGACATTAACGATGCCCGGCAAGACCGCCAGAGGGACATTCACGATGCCCGAAGCAGATGATTGCCCTCCGAAGCGCTTACTTGCTTACATGGATATAGCGGAGCGTGACCCGCGGAGCTCGGAGCGAACTCTTTGGACGTTTCATTTTAGTCTGATAAAGCGAGATGTGCTGTGTTGTGTTGCCTTGTAGGTTGAAATTTGGACGATTGTTTGATCTGGATGTGTTTGTCAGAGTTGTCGATTCATAAGAATTGTGTCGATTCGAGCGGTCTGTTGTTTGGGGGTATCTCTGCTTTTTGGCTGGCGATTATGCTAGTTTTGAGGACTTTTGGTAGCTTGAAGGAGATTGTCTCTGTCGAGAGAGGGTAGTTGAGACGATGTTTTGAGAAAGGGATTCCTCGATGTAAAAATTTGCCATATCGATAGATTCTGCTCTCTTACCAAGCCTTGGCCTGCGAGCCAGCGCTTTCGCGACGTCGTGTCGTTTCTTTGATATTGGAAAAATTATATATGGAAATTCTGACTTGTCTACGAACTAGCGGTGTAGCTCTGGTTCGAGTTGGGTCTTTGGCATAGAAGAGGAGGGCAGAGTGTAGTAAGCTGTAAGGGGAACAAAGCACTCTGTTGTTTGGACATCTCTACTCTTTGGCTAGCGACCGTGCTATGCCAGAGGCTTCTAGTACCTTTAAAGACACTGTTTTCATTGACAGAGCGTGCTTGAAACGGTTGGACTTGAGTTTGAGAAAGGCCGTTTCGTTGGATACTTTTTAGGAGATAGATATGTAGCTTTAGGGCAAGTCGTTTTTGAAGTAGGAACGGTGAGGATAGGGGGGACATGCAAGGCGTCTCGTAGACGCTCAAAATTAGAGATGTTGCTGTGCATTGAGCGCGATTTTCTGAAGAGTATAGGAGAGAAGAAAATATAGCGTCACAGGCGGTAGAGGGGATGTGGGATAGCGGCGTCTCGTGGAAGATCGGGCAGTGGTTGATATGAGAGTTGCGAAGCGGTAAATGTACAAGCCTCCTGAGCGCACCAGCTATCTCCATTCAGACCTGTGGCTTACGCAGCGGTTCCTTGGCTTGCCCAGGGAAATCCCCAACTGGTCGGAAAGAGGAAGGACCATATCGGAGTAGCGCCTAAGGAAGGAGGTAGCGCATCAGAAGAGAATCCTGATCAAATCGGAAATTTGTTGCCTTGCGCTGTCCTCTCCATTATATTGGCCGCGCACCCTGCTAGCCTGCAGGTCTTAGACGTCGCGATCTCCTCTGGTGCATCGAGAGGCTGTAAGGTGTCGGTCTGGGGAAGCGCCTGTGGACGCCTACTTGGAGTGTGTTGGTATTTTGCCATCTCTCTTGCCGCCGTGTGCTTATTTCTCAGCTCTGAGAGCGTCCTTGTGCAAGTCTACGCTCGCATACATCTCATGCCTAGCGAGAAGTATGATGTGGTAGGAGGAGGGGAAGGATCAAAGCACGTAAGTCAGGTAGAGGTAGGTGTAAGAGTCGAGGTTGTGGTATTGTGCACTACCCCAACCCTAACCCTAGAATGCATGACATAGGATGTTCGCAGGGATACGAAATTCGCGTATCCACCTTTCTGCATCACGCGCCTACCTCGAGCGTCAACAACACTTTGTACATGCATGATTTACAGCGTCTTCGCACATCCGATATACACTGCAGCTCTCGAAGGATCCTTACAAACCAGGTATTGCAGCCAATCCAGCGTGAGAGAAACAGCAGCACGTACAGAGAAGTGCCCTCTGATGTTCAAAGACGCTGTACAAAGCGCGCCGGAATGAACAAAAACCCATCAAGCATGCCTCTGAGTTGAAGATGCCATTCAGACATGTGTACTCGCTGATACCCTGCCGGCCTCGTACTTTCATCTGGACGCAAGCTTATTCTCTACAATGGTCCAGGAACCTCCATATATCTCCAGGAAACATTTCTAAAGAGGGAAATCCACATTATGAACCTGGAAAGAATGTCCACCAGGCCAATTATCGGAAAAGATGGTCAGCGTCCGATAAAGCAATTCTGGCTCAGATGCGTGAAGATGGAAAGACCGCCGTGGAGATCAGCGCAGCGCTCGGTCGCTCCATAAAGTCAGTCTACGATGCAGCCAAGAGGTTGAGGATGACCACTGCCCAGCGTGAGTTTACCAGCTCCGAAGATGCACTTATTCGCGCCGCAGGGGCCTCAGGGGTGACAAATAAGCTTGCGCAATGGAGGACTTTGCAGAAGGGATCCATGCCAGATCGTAATATCGCCGCTCTCTCCCGCCGATATGACCAATTGTTAGCTGCTACTGCTAAGGGCGATCCACCGCCCCCTTCAGGTCATACCGCACGTAAACCAGCATTGAGGTTCTCGCTCGCTGAGAAAGAGAAGATTGTGAAGCTGAGACACCAGGGAATGCACTGGATAGATATTCTAAAACATCTTCCAGGACGAACATCGAGTGCAGCTGTACAGACGTTGTATCATGCCACAGTTCCCAAAGACTCGTGGGTCGTAGTGGAACCTTCCAATTGGTGGAGTCAAGACGAAAGAAACCGACTCAAAGATCTCGTGGATGAGGGTCAATGTTCGGAGTACATTGCTAAAGAACTGAACCGACCTTTGCGTTCCGTTCGAGAACGAGTCAAGAAGCTACGAGGTACAGAGCCAGTGTCGAAGACTTATGGAGCCCAAAAACATTGGTCCAAGAAGGAATTGCAGGAGTTGCTGCAATTGGACCTTGACAGGCAGTACACGGTACAGGAAATGGCCGAAATTATGAATAGGAGTACCTCCTCTGTGAGAGGGCAATTGGAGTACCTTGGAGCCAGGCGAGAGGTGCGATTGAAGAGAGGTGCGATTGAAGCTGTAAGGGCGGTGGAAAAGTTGCTGGAATTAGACGCTGGCGGGCAACACACACAGTCAGAAATGGCAAAGGTCTTGGACAGGAGTACAGATGCTGTGAAGCAGCAGTTGAAGAGGCTTCAAGATAGGAAAGAGGCGTCATCCCCGCAATCATGAGCGCGTGAACTGAATCGTTCGGAAGCCAGCAAACATTGTGTAGCCCAAGATTAGAGATTGTTGACTATACCAAGCCGACCTTTTCAATGCTTCACTCCGGCTCGCTCATCAACCATACAAGTCAAAGTAGAAGCTTTTCCAAGCATTCGATTAAGTCATTATCCATATGCCACACTATCATACAACACCTCTCATCCAGGATATCAAGTTCTGTGTTGTCCAATCTCCATCTGCCGTATTCTTTTTGGTAATAAGCTCATACGCAAGAAACATCTCCTCAACCCACTCAAAGCAGAGCGACAACAGCCATGCCAGCACCCAAGACACCAGCGTACATGGGAGCGCCAGTTGCCTGAGCTAGACCACTTGAGCTGTCGGTACCAGCTACTGCAGTACTGGCCTTGGATTCAACGCTCGCCGCTCCGCCGGTAGCTGTCGAGTAAACGCTCTCCGCTCCGGAAGTGATTGTAGAGACGACACTGCCAGCTGCATCGGTCACTGTCGAGTAAACGCTCTCCGCTCCTGAAGTGACATCGGTTGCGACGCTGGTTGCTACACTCTCAACAGCGCTCGTGACGTCGGTAGCGACGCTGGTTGCAACGGAGGCAACATCGGAAGTAGCCTGGAAAAGATGTGAGCTTTTGTGATGATCAAGGATAAGTTGAATTGTCACATACATCGCCGAAAGCCGATGTGACTTTGGAGAGGATTTGGCCATTGGCCAGGACGGCAGCAGCCGGGGCAATGAGGGCGTAGCGGGAGAAGAGCATCTTTGCTGAGGTTGTGGTGGTTTCGAGGTGATTGTTTGATTGGGTGTGGAAGTGGAGAGCTGCTGGCTTGAACCGACGGTATGTTGTTGGATGGGTGCAAAAGTGAGGAAAGTGAGGAGGTGAAGGAGAAGTAAACAGACTTATACTTACCTCCGGTTAGCATGAGGTCAATCGTGCTCGCTTCCTTTCGCATCCTTCTTTGTCTTAGTATTGCCTTCCAGTCAATTTCAAGATGATGTCAGTTTACGTTAGCGGTAACCAGCCGCGGAGGTTGGCCGGGCAAGAGTTCAGCTGCTGACCACTGCGCCGCCACTGTTTCCGAGAGATTGGCGAGTATTCGGTGAGCATAACGCCACCATTGCTTGCATGTCAGTCAGCCATTGGAGGTCGTCCTTGCATTGATTGAACAGCGAGCTGAAGCCGGGAAAGGGGGCTGTGATGATGAAGGATGGAGGATGAGGCTTGCTGTTTATGATCGACAAAGCTATTCTTAATTCTTCTTAGAGCGTGCTGAAAAGAGGTTGATCCCGTAGGGCTGAGCTAGTTGCCGCCGCCGGCTATGGTAAGCTGTGCCGAGGTGTTTGCGGCGAAAACGCGTGACTCCTGTTCACCACCTGGACTGCATACCACAAACAGAAAAGACTATCAACAACAGGCCATGTCCGACCATATACGCGATGCTGGACGCTCTCCGGCAACTGGTGCTGACCCTACACGGTCCTTCAACTACCCTTGGGCCGCAGCACCAGATATCATCCGATCAAACCAAAAGGATGCCTACTTTCAATCCGTCCTCCTCTCGCAGCTATCCGCCGTGATACGCTCACTCTATGGCACCCGAGCGGAGCACAAATGGACGTCTGAAGCCTCTGTCTTCACGGAGATGCTCTACTTGGGACTGACCACCTTTCTGGGGAACCGCACTCTTGGGGAGGAGTACTGTGATCTTGTGCAGATTGAGACAGATACGCACCGCCTTCCATCTCTTGTCCGCCGGGCTGGATACATCCTCTCCAGTGTTCTTCTTCCCTACATTCTGACTCGCTTTCTACCGGCTTTTAGACGTCGCCTCAGGGCCAAGTTGGAAGTGAAACTGCGAAAAGCACACCACAGACGCGTCTCATCTCCAAGTCGTATGAAGAACCCGCCAACGAAGAAGGCCCAATTCCAGGACTATCTCCTCAAACATCTGGATACGCTCACATCTCCAGCACCAGTGTATGCGGTTTCCCTGGCAATCTTCTACTTTAGCGGTGCCTACTACCAGCTTTCCAAGAGACTTTTCGGCCTTCGCTATGTCTTCACCAGGAAACTTGAAGAATCTGACCAACGAGCTGGATATGAAGTTCTTGGTGTTCTTCTTGTCGTGCAGATGGTCGTGCAGGGCTATCTCCACATCAACACAACCTACCAGAATGTACAGCTTGCACCGGGCCCTACACCAACCAACGCCATGAACGGCGGTTCTGCTGTGATCGACGGTGATGTGGAGATCGGCACAGAAAACAACTTCTCTACACCACTCCTCTTCGAACCTGCTCCTCAAGGCACCGATCCTGAAGTCATCAAAAAGCGTGTGGCTCAAGTCACCCACACGCCACAGGTCACCGGCCACAGGCATGATCTCAATAATGGAGAGATCATGCAGTGGATTGACAGTGATCAGCAACGAAAGTGCACGCTTTGCTTGGAAACCATGAAGGATCCGTCTGTCACGACTTGCGGGCATGTGTTCTGCTGGACTTGCGTGACAGACTGGCTGAGGGAACAGCCAATGTGTCCATTGTGTAGGCAGAAGGCATTGGTGCAGCATGTATTGCCATTGAGGGGATGAGATACACTCCACAATACTGCCAGATCTCACTCTTGCATATGCTGGTAAACGTGATCTTCATAAAGGAGGCTTGGTGGTCACACGAGCAGCATATATAGCCCGTCCATGCGGCCTTGGCATTGCTCTAGAGCTTCGAATCAGGACAGAGCGTATCGTCCATGCTGAGTCCTGGAACTGAAGGCATTCTCGCGATTGCGAATCCTGCCGGAAATGCTCGAGAAGACTTATCCGACAAAGTGGAGCAGAGAGGCAGAGCATGTCGATCATCGAGCCAGTTTATGTAACATGGATTCCTACGCCGCAATCCTACGCCAAGCCTTGTGCCACGAAAGCAGGCGTGATCTCTGCAATCGCTATTTTGTTCACCTCTGCCTACGGATACTTTAGACAGCTTTTCTCAAAGCTGATTTTTCGAGGATCATTCCGAGCACTTCCACCTTGACCTACACTACCTATCGACAGGACTCTACCCACGATGGAGCAAACTACCATCAGGCCCCTGAGACAGTCGTCAACAGTGTCGCCCAGATATTCCTACAACCAGATCCAGCCCTGCATTCATTATTGGGTACCCTTCTTGCAAGCCATCACGCTCATGGTTCTGAGTCTCCTGTGGCGCAGCAGAACTTGGCTTGAGCGAATCAAGGACCTCGCTGCATGTCTTGTGTGCCTTGCTGTACATCACCTACAGCAGCCGCTGCTATGCCTTGGTCTGGCCGTAAGCTACACTATCTACACTGGCAGCCCAGGCTCCTTCTCATCCTGGATCCTACCGAGCTATCAACAATTCAAGAATGGACTGAAAGTATTCCGCCGGTTGATCATCAAGAAGAGTGCAGGATATGCCTCGAAAACGATCTACCAAGGCCCGACTACAATGCGGCCACCGCTTCTGTCTGAGCTGCTTGGACCTGATGGCAGAGAGTTTCCAAACTGCTTGTCCTTACTGCCGGATGCCACTTTTCAGCGTGTACGATGGTATGATCTACGTGTTGATGAACGGAACTGCCGCTTGCACTGGAGTGGTTCTGACATTTTACATATTCTTGGTCAACCACGAAGCTCAAAAACTGCTGACCGATGCTTACTGCTATATGTGGGATTTCTGCGCGTATAAATTCAACTACGCAGGCATACTGTTGCAAGTTGGATGTCTTTGGTGGTACAGACGTCAGGCCTGGAGATATTCCGGCCTGATAAGAGAGTTCTGCGACACCTGGTGGAGGGCCGGCGCGGGTGTGAATGGTTTGACGACGCGCGACTTGAAGATAGCTGGCTTTGAATGTGCGACTAGCCTCTGGCTCGTATGTCAGCTAGTTTGGACTGCGGACGATATGTTGACTTGAGGGCCAGTGGCGAAGGTGCAGCGTATCTCCTATTCCTTTTAATCGCAGTGCTAAAGTCTGGATGCTCCGGTCTTGAGAGCGGCATGGAACCATTGATGCCGGTGTTACGATATTCCGGAATACAAGTCCCACCGACTCTTTGTCCTTCGACAAGCGACGTAGAAAGGTTAATCTCCCTGGCTTTCTTTTGTTTTGCAGGATTTGTGATCCGCATCCGACCAGATTTTTTACCACATATGCTGCAGCTCGTTTGAACAAAGGACTTGACATGAGCTATTCATCGACAATGCCCATATCCTCTCTTGTGCATTTCTGGGGAGAAATTAAACCTCGTTCAGCATCTCGAGTTGGAAATCAAACAGGACCAAAATGGCTTCGAAAGAAAGCTCAAAGCGCTCGTCGCCAGGGGATGAGGGCGGGGCCACCGCTGATCCAGCTGTTAAGAGAGCTAGGAGCGGCGCTGGTTCTGTGGGAGACGGGATATTGGCTGCCTCCGGGACGTCTAGCGCCCAAGCTGGAGCTGGAAGAAGCACAAGAGGTACGCGAGGATTGCCTGCAGTGGACGTTGATCATGCGCCAGCGGCGGACGGGGCTGCAGATGCAGAGGCGAACGAAGTTACTACTCCCGACTTCAATTCTGATGCATCTGATGAAATGGAGTCTCCTATCGGTGACGACGATGACGATGACTTCGAAGACTGGCAGGACATGCGAGAGAGGATTCGGTCATGCATTGATGCCGGCAGTACACCGGCGTTCGCAGTATATGCTGGACCTGTATTGGATATGGACGATGATTACGATGGCCAGATGTGTCTGGAATCACTTTCGTTGTTGATGAAAACCCACGACTCGAAGGGACCCTTTTGGCCTCACGCATGGCCAATCAAGGTGTACGCGGGCAAACATGAGAATCGTGAATCATTTGATACGCCTTGGTTTGGAGCTTACCCTGCCGACGACCCTCCTGATGTTTCAGCCGACAATAAGGCTAGATCAAAATGGTTCTGGTGGCTTGGATTGAAGTCATTCAGGGATGCTGGCGCCACGCAGGGCAGCTTGACAGAGTTTGCCAAATATTATGACGACGCAATGAAACAGGCGACAAGAGGATTGCAAAGCATTGCTCCTGAATATGCAGATCAAGGGCACGCGGAGTACCTTAATGCTCTGAAGAAGAGAGTTGCCGACAATGAGCTGAGAGGATCGTGGATCGACGGTGCTGGGAGGCTACGTGCGGTCTTTGGGAGTGGTGCAGGAGATGAGCTTGACCAAATCTACAACATAATGAAAAGTGAAGCCGACATTGGAGCTGGAGCATCGGAAGGGCCAGTCAAAGACGAGCGCAAGATATGGTGGAAATATCTTCTTCCAGCAGTTCTCGCCAGGTCCACAAACCCTGCGTGGTTTCAGGCTCAACTCCAATACATACAAACCGGGCAAGCTCGATTCCCTCTGTGCGAGTGGACTCAGGACTTGAAGGCATGTGAAGATTTTGCACGAGGCGTAGGCACGCATGAAGCGATGTGTACAGAGCTTGAGGCATACATTACCGATCTCCGCAGCGCCTACATCTCACTTTGTGACACTGAGTGGAAGCCTATGGTTAGATCTGGAACCGACCGTGCACATCGAACGCGGCGTTACCTGGTATATCGTGTAATGGAACGTCATTTCCATGCCGGTGGTCTCCCATACTATCCAGGAGATATCGACGCCAGACCTCTTTACGCTTACGGTCTTGTGGAAGGCGATGCCGCAGCAGCAAAGGCGAAAGCGGATGCAGATTTCGGTGGCGTCTGGAACATCGCTCTTGCAAACGCGTCGTATGATGCAGCGGCGGATCTTACTGCCCTCCAGGAGTTGAAAGCAACAATGGATGGCGCTGACTCCCCGTACGGACATGAATTTGCGACCAAGCTTCGTAAATGGGAGACATTGATCTCGAAAGTTGAAAACTCGAGTCTCAATACTGAATCCACAGGATTTCGCTTTCGAGACATTCGCGACCGTGCGATGGAATTTAAAGCCAAGTTTGGTCAGTTCCCTGGCTGTGAATCCATTAAAGAAAATGCGCCATCCCAAGAAAACTGCGAGTTATTGGCCGACAAAGTTGAAACGTTCATGTTTTCCGTGGATCAAACAACCTGGTGGAAGTGGTTCGACCTTGTCTTTACCAATTTCGCTGATGAGGAGGAGAGAACTAGTCTAGGAAATAGTCGGAACTTACTCAATCGCCATGGCTACTATTGGGCCCCTCATGAGCCTGTACCTCTGCTGCCCAAACGCGGACGACAGGCCGAAGATTTGACTTTTGACGGGGCTCGTAGCCGTTTGGGTGGAAGTTGGATATTCAAGGGCACCGCTGGCGCAGGCAATTTCGGCCACGCTGGTATCTGGGAGCGGACAGACGGGATTGGCGGAGGAGTGGCAGATCGAATCGTGATCAAGGAATCCTATCAAGGAGATTCGTTTGGCACACACACGTATTGGGATGGCAAATTGTATCGAAGAGTGATCAAGGAGTATTCCTTGACGAAGTCACTCACAGATTTGCCGAATTCTAAGCATATTGTCAAGCCTCTGGCTTTTGCGGTGTATGAGCACCTGAGGATGTATCGTGTATACATGGAGTACTGTGCGCATGGGGATCTGGAGAACGCAATCAAGAAAGTGTCCACTGGTGCTGGGCGCATACCGGAACGTCAGATTTGGTCGATCTTCGAGGCGCTCGTTTCCGCGCTATGTTTGATGAATTATGGTGGTCTACCTGGAACAGGACAGCCCGACCATACAACCATTCTACATCGCGACATTAAACCTCAAAATGTCTTCCTCGGAGAGGTACAAGCAGATAATTGGCAGGGCATTCCCATTGCGAAACTGGGAGACTTTGGACTGGTCACTCGGGTAGGTGATCAGGGCGCCCAAAGCGTTGGACTGGGAACAAGACAATACTGCTCACCTGAACAACAACATGGTGCCAACGTACCCCCAATGAAGGACCGCAATCCCGATGGAATGAGCGCTAAAAGCGACCTGTGGGCCGTTGCGCGAATAATTCTTTCATTGATGAATCTGGAAGAGTGCGACGACATACGACCATTCAGATTTGATTCTCTAGACGATCAACTGGAAATCAAAGAGAATCTTAGGAATAGCTATTCCGAGCTTCTCTGTACAACTGTCACAAATATGCTGAAGATGGAATCCAGAGACCGGCCATCCGCGGCCGATGTGTGGGACACCATACAGCATAGGGTCAATACTGCATTTCCACCTAGAGGCACGATGAAGAGTGGAGGCGCACCTGCTGGCGAGGCGCCAATATACATTGCACCAGAGAGGTATGCTAATTTTGCATGGCTTATGCCGCATGCCGACATACCGCGTCTTTCGAAGACCATCTAGACCACATAGACCCATCATAGGTATAGAACATGATAGGAGTGAGAAATAGCGAACATTCCTGATCTATGTGCCTAAAGGACTGCCTCGCAAAAGCAGTAAAGTGGCAGTGCCAATAAGCCAGCTATCGTCGTATATCAAACAGCTTAGATGCCTCACAAATCCAAAACCAGCTCAAAAACCACAAGGAGAATGCCGAATCCCAGCAATAGAAGACCACTTAGTACACTTCCATTTCCCTTCCCTCAACTCCCAATTTGTAATCACCTGTCCACTTCTCGCATCATTACCCCTGAGATACAGAGCAATCCAAACCATTCGATGATTTTCCGCCACATAGCCCTGCTTCCGAACTTTTGCGTCCGTTTTTGGCAGAAAGGATACACTGATTTCCTCGGCTATGGCTTCATGAGCTCCTACAGGTCGAATGCCAGTCTTCAGTGCTTTGTATAATTCCAGACCGGCGGTTACTCCTCTGGATTTGTGGCTGTCGATTTCAATTATGGAGTCCTCTGAGAAGTGGTTGGTCCAGAATGGGTCATCGTAGTTTCGGTGATTGAGTAGATGAAATATCTTGGAGGCAAGGTCGGCGACATGGTTGTCTGTGGCGGTATTGCTTTGATCCATCACTGTTGCTTGAGTGATGAGTTATGTTGGGGTGCTGCTCAAGTCAGGAAGGTTGTCGCTGCTTGAGAATCTTGCTGATCCCTCGACCGACCACCGACAAAGTATGGCAAAGTCTGATACTCCCTGTTGTCGATCTTTGCATTCCGAATAATAGCCATGACGGGTCCGGGTATCGTACTCCGCGAGATGTGGGACTCTGACGATGTGAAGATGTAGAGAGCAAAGAAATCGGGTACGTACCGGAGGGAGAATTTACAATCGCGGGTCAGATTCATTCACTCATTTGGCGCTAAAAAAAGCTTACCGTATGGATCTTCAAAGTCGTGGGACTGCTCGCATCAAGTCAACGTCGAGGGATTTGACACGTGTTATGGCAGTTCGTTAACCTAGCGCCTGTGTAACAATATCGCTGGCTTTCAGACCGGTCTCGTAGGCCCACCTCGTCCAGTCTCCTCGCTTAATTCCTTCTCCAAAGACTCAAGTTCCTCACTGGCTGCTACCTCTTCGAAGGCCGAAGCATGTTCGAAATCCACCATCCGCACTCTCCCATCCTGCTCGTCGATGATGAAGTTATACCGATTGACATCCCCATGCGTCAGGCCAATTTCATGGAGTCTTCGCAGTGCACTGGCACAATTCGGCAGATCCGATAGTGAGGCGCAACGACCATCTAACTT
Organism: Ramularia endophylla; assembly: GCA_002116395.1. NCBI lineage: Eukaryota > Fungi > Ascomycota > Dothideomycetes > Mycosphaerellales > Mycosphaerellaceae > Ramularia > Ramularia endophylla. The sequence continues at coordinate 20,427 of KZ110013.1, read as the reverse complement.
TTCAAACAAAAGCCCTATGACCCTTCCGCATTCTGTCAAATGACCCAGGACTCGTGGTGAGACGGTAGATTCGCCGAGCTGCTGCTGGTCGAGGACCATGTATGCCCAAGTCTCCCTTTCAAGGCTGGGCATCTGCCACTCGAACGCGGCTATCTTGGCGACGGCCGGCTTTCCATTATAGATGACTTCGTGAACATTTGATCGGTGGCGTTTGGTCTGCTGTAGGGAGAGAACGTCGATGTGTTGAGAGTGCCACAGAGTCTCAACCTCGGGAAGCAGATCGTTTGTTGTGGTGCATTGGAGAGCGCCTCCAGTGCTAGCCCGGGATATTCTCATCCTGGTCCATCCTTCACTGGGAATCTCAGGCAGCTCTGGTATGAGTAGATATGGCCGGCACATGGTATCTTCGTTGAAGACGTCCGTAGTAACGGTCAAATAACCGACTCCGTTTCCGTGTCGAAGCCGATAAACACCTTCGTCATCGTCAATGATTTGATTCAGAATGCTCATGGAACACATAACGAAGGAGAGATGATGAGTTGGTGATGCAATACTTCCAATTGTGGGGAGCCTGGAGGTTGATTGAAGGTGGTCGGGCAAAAAGAAGCACAGACCAACCGCTCTCTCCACCACCAGTGCCGTTTCACCCCTAGGCTCTGTCTAGCAACAGAGCCTTACTTCCTGGCCAATGAACATTGCGTAGGCCACATCAGCTTAAATTCTAACAACGAATGGCAGCAAATGAGTCTTGCTTTGTGTTGGCCTCGATGCTAATTCCGCGCACAGAATCCTCGTTGAGCGCCAGACTGAAGCACCGCCTCTCTTGTGCCGCCGAGTTGCGGGTGGATCAAGAGGGCAGCGCTGAGCCACAAGAGACGGCCATATATTTACGGATTGACATCTGGGTGGAAAGTAGGAAGTCTGCCAGAACAAACCAGTATTCGCATATCCCATGTCACACCTCTGCACAGATCTACTCCAAAGTCAGTATCCTGATTGTGCCCAGAGTCGCGCATGGAAAGAGAATCAACCGGAGCGGATTAACTTCTTGGCGCCAGGACATTGATCGACATGACATAAGAACCCAAGTCTCGACCATGCAACGTCCTGCACCTTGTGAACTACATCATCCGCCAGACAACCAGGAGTTAGCAGATGCGCCAAATGATCAGGAATCGGGCTGTTGGGGTGCCACTCCCTCTGTACAAGTTCGCAACCCAAACACCAAAACCCATACTCGATCTGTTTTCTAGCCGCGAGAAAGGGGAATGGCATTGATGCCATACCACAGTACATATCGTTTGGCACATTTGATTCGGTCCCGCGCATGAGAAAGCTAGAACCGGGTGGTGAGAGCGGAGCGGCTTCGAGGTGGCGTAGCATGTAGTAGTCTCTGTTGTCGGAAAGACATCTTGCGGAACGTGTGGTTTCGAGAACTTGTCGAAGCTGCGCCTCTGACACATCCTCTGAGATGGCGAGTCTTTTGGCAGTTCCCACGCAAACCAGTCGAATGGGTCGTTGACGAGAAATGTTATAGCCAACCCAGTATTTACCGGGTAAACTGCGCATGATTGGGATGGTTTTGACTGCGGCAGAAGAAAGGTCGAAGCAACGTTTGGCCACTGATAGAGTAGTCACCCAGAGGCTTTGATTTCTGTGAAGGCAGTTGTAGCAACAGCGCTGACAGGTTGGGAGGAACAAGAAGGCGCCGTATTGGTGGCATGATACGCAATCTGAAGAGAGTAAGGCAGCATGTACCGTAGCTGATGAATGATGACGGATCAGTTGGGTCTTTCCGAGAGCGGTGAGAGTAAGAGGCGCATAATGCATGAGATCGTGGTATTCCGGCAGAGACTTGACGACTGCTGTTCCTCGGGAACATGTTCTGGAAATGTCTGATAGCGTTTTGAAATCTAGCAGTGCAAAGATTGCGTGAAGGAGCTCGAGCGGTAAGACATCCATATTTCCCAACAAGGACGAGGGGGAGGTGCGGTCGATGCTGGGAGGCTTCGCGGGCTCCGTGATTCGGATCTGCCCATTGATGATGTGTCGAGGTTGGTGAGCGGTGAGCGCAATTTTCCTCTCGTCTGTTACCTCTTCTAACGACATGGCGAAAGCACTGCTAATAACAATGAAGAAGTGATGATGGTTGTGTAAAGCGATAGAAGTCGCGTCCCGGATCCTTACGCGTCTGACGCTAAAAAGTGATACCTGAGGCACGCACTCCACACTCAGTCATCCTCTTTCCTTTCTCCCGATCTTCTTCACTTTTTGAAACCTGACCTCCCGTCATCACATTTCCATCAGCCCGCTGGCCGCGAAATAAGGCCATTGAAGGAGTTGATCCTACGAACTCATGACATTCAACAAAACCGACGCTGGCATCTCTCAAGGGATTGCGCCAATGGCCTCCGACTGCAAAGTAAGTCACAAATTTTCAGCAGCTGATGACCTGTCAGAGGAAGTATTGCAGGAGCTGTGCCACCTTTGGCGCCGGGCATGCAAGCCAAGGACAAGAAGATATAACAACACGTTCTCTCTTCCTCATCACAATTAGCATTTGACATTTCACACCTCTCACGTCTCTTCAAACACGTTACTGCTTAAAATGGTGGCCTTTCTCCAAGTCCTTGCGATGTTGTTGTTATCGCTGTTGTGGACTTTGTCAACGGAGGCTACACAACAAAGCCCTTTGCTTGACTTCTCGGACCATCAGCAATATCAGCATCAACATCACGAACACATTGCCATCATCGGCGCCGGCATTGGTGGAGCCTCCGTAGCATTTGATCTTCACGAGCGCGATCGCAATGCCGCGTTTTCACGAAAAGTCACCATATTCGAGAGCGAGAGCGAAGTGGGAGGCCGTATCAAGAGCACTTACCTCTATACCGGCTCGGGTGCTGGAAGATGGATCGAGGAAGGCGCCACTCATTTTTACGCCGGAGACTGGTGCCTCACTTCGGCCATGGACGATGTTGGTCTGAAGCCCGTGGTGCCACCTAATTGGCCTGCGTCCTGGCGCACAGCTCACTGGAGGGAGGACGATGTGAGACGGGAAATCAAGTGCGATGCCGAATCGAGTGAGTGGCAGCATATTCTGCACGGAATCTGGAAGTATGGATCGTCCTGGCGTGTCTTCCACTCTGCTGTCCAGTCTACCTCGGATGCCTGGAACTCATTTGCTTCCCCTTACACGCATCCATTCACCAGCATCAAACAGGCGCTGACTGGAGCTGGTCTTTATCCGCCTGTCTATGGGCCTGCTACAACATATCTTCAAGGTTTACCTGTTAGTTCTGCGCTGCAGGACGAGTTCATACAGCCCTGTACACAAGGACGATCCTCGCAACGGTTGTCAGCCTCGAGTGGTTTGTCGGCCATGCTAGCCGCGGGACGATCTGCGACAGTCTCCGTTGTCGGTGGCAACAGCCAGCTGGTAGAGCGGATGATACGATTATCGCAGGCGGACTTGCAGACCAACACGTTGGTAACTGCGATCTCGCCCGGCCATACCAGGCGTTACAAACTTTCCATCTCCTCCCAGCTCACATCCCAAAAGTCTTCGCGAGCTAGATCTATGGAGGTCGACACCATAATTCTTGCTGCTCCTCTGCAAAGTGCTAATCTTGACTTGAGCGGTCTCGGTCTGCAGCCGACTGTACTGGCATCTCCCGGCATCGAGACCTACGTCACGCATTTCTCCTCACCAGTCGCCATCTCCACCAACCTGTCGTCGCTGCCTCTAGACATCAGCCTCGAGGGCGAAATGACTTTGACGACCTCGAACACTACAGGCGCTTCGCACGTGTTGAACCTCCACCAATCTGACGCTTGCTTCAAGAGATATGAGTGCTCGCCTGACGATGAGTGCGATCAGTGTGAGGAAGACACTTTTCTTTATCGTGTTCGCTCGGATAGCCACTTATCAGCTGAGGAGCTTGTGCAAATGATAGGCAAGGAGTGGAAGGAAGGCGCCGAGCTGGAAGACTATGGCATCCACTACGTGCGTCGACAGGCCTGGCCATACTCTTACCCTCAAGGCGGGTTGGACTTCGTGGACGAGGTTGAGATTGCACCCAATCTCTGGTACCTGAATGGTGCGGAGAATGTCATGTCTTCTATGGAGATGAGCTGTCGAATGGGAAGGAATGTTGCAAAGCTAGTGAATAGGAGGTAGTCGATTGCGACGCAAGCTTTGGCAAAACGATATGTTTGATTTCTGCACAGCCAACACAGCTTTACAGCGTGTTACCTAGCGCCAGCGTTCTCGCGCCTAAGCAGATTGCTGCCTGCTGCTGCAGGAGTACAGGTACATACCCCACCCCACAACTAGCCCACGCTCTCGACGCAAAAGCTCCTCGACTCTTACCACCTTTTATGCCTACTGGCAATCACCATGACATCTGAAGAGCCTCCCAGCTCCAATGGTGTGCATCAAGCCGCCCCAACCCTGCCTGCATCGTCCGTGGACATGATCCAAGAGATCCCGTTGACGCAATGGAAGGAACCCACGTCCAACATCCCACCAACACCAGCTGCAGCGGAAGACGTCTACCCTGGCCGCGTGGTTTTCTTCACGATATACACCGGACTCTTGCTGGTCACCTTTGTCGTCGGCTTTGACTCCAGCTGTGTGGCCACCATCACTCCAGTACTCACCAACGAGTTCCACTCACTGCAAGATGTAGGATGGTACGCAATCGCCTATCTGATCCCCAGCGCTGCTACCATCGTATCCTACGGCAAGATATACAAGCACTTTCCCGCAAAGCGAGTATACCTCTCGGCCCTCAGCATCTACCTCCTCGGCTCCATTGTGTGCGCAACTGCGCCATCGTCTCTCGCATTCATCATTGGTCGAGCTCTGGCTGGTCTCGGTTCTGCGGGCCTCATAGCAGGCTCAAAGATTTTCATCACACGCTTGCTTCCACTTCATCAACGCCCGCTGTACCAGGGCTACATGGGCGGAATGGAAAGTGTTGCGATTGCTCTCGGCCCCTTGATCGGAGGAGCTGTGACGCTTGCTTCGTCTTGGAGAGTAGTTTTCTACATCAGTATACCAATCAGCGTGATCAATGGCCTTTGTATGCTGTTGTTCAGTAAAATGCCGGATATCGCCAGCTCTGAGGATCTGTCGACAGGGGCCAAATTGCGAGAAGTCGACATTCTAGGGGTGTGTCTGTTCTTCCCGTGTGTTGTATGTCTGGTCCTCGCTCTGTCGTGGGCTGGAGTTACATACTCATGGTCCGATTTCCGGGTGATCCTTACTCTTACCATGTCCGGAGTGCTTGCTTTGATATTTGGCTACTGGCAACACTACCGCAAAGATTCTGCAATCCTTCCTCTTCGAATCCTCAAGCAGCGAAACGTCTTCCTCAGCGGTCTCTTCTCATTCTGCAATTCCGGGAGTCTGTTTGTCTTGACATACTACTTGCCCATCTACTTCCAGGCGATCAGAGGTGCCAATACCCTAACTTCTGGTGTTATGAGTCTACCGCTGGTTGGTGGTCTCATCATAGCCGGCATTGGCGCTGGCCACATAACGACCTGGATCGGCTACTTCAACCCTTCTATGATTCTCTCCACAGTCCTGTCAGCTATCGCCACTGGCCTTATCTCAACGCTACAGCCTCGCTCAAGCGTAGCTGTCTGGGTTTCCTTCCAACTGCTCGCCGGCCTCGGTTGTGGCCTCGGATTCCAACAGCCTTATATCGCCGTCCAAACAACTGCTTCCAATTCGGATATTCCCATAGCTCTTGTTACCATTGGCTTTACTCAGCGGCTTGGCAATATTATCGCTTTAGCCATAGCGCAGAACATCTTTAACTCTCAATTATCGACTGAGCTGGAAATACGGGCTCCTCAGATCAGTCCCAGCATTGTTGAGGGGGCAGGTGCAACTGATCTTGTGACTAGCGTTCCTGCAGAGTATTTGACTACTGTTTTGAAGGCTTACAGCATAGCGTTGGATAGAGTCTTCTACATTGCTGTGGCTTTTGCTTGCTTGGGTTCGTTGGGAGCTTTGGGGCTTGAGTGGAAGAGCATCAAAAAGAAGAGGGATGGTACCAGACGCTAAGGGTTAGGGTTGGGGTAGTAGATTGAAACCGACATTGACGACAACTCATCTCTCTCGCCAATCCTGATCACGAAATTGAACCAATTGTGCCTCTTGAACCAGGGGATATCAGTATACTCAAGGCTCAGATGGGCAACCTCCTCATTGTACTGGGGAATGGTTTTCCGTACTGGTTGCCTTTTGTCGACTTTTTACTCATTACAGCTCTCCATTTGTATAATGCGATCAAAGAAGTACAGTAGGCGCGCATGTTCAATGGCCCACAAGAGAGCATGCCTTTTTTCGTGCCCGAGGACGGTGTTTCTCCACAACACTTCTTCGTTTACATCATGGACTGTTTGCTGGGGCAAGCAAAAAGTTCAGTGGCAACTTCTCAGCATCTGCTCTCTAGTCAGATGTAGCTATATTGTATTGCCATAGCAGTCCCATGGCATCGAAGACTCCAGAGTGAGTACTCAAATTCATGAATCAAGTCGCGTCGAATTCCTCATCAGCCGATACTAGACCTATATGTCTTTCCGTGGGAGGATGGCTTATCAAAAATGATTGAACATTCAAGTGAATCTTATGTACACACATAACTCCCTGTTCCTGGTGTAGTATTCCTCGCTTTGCCCGCTGAACTTCAAGCCACCGCCACATCCCTACAACATGAACACACGCCTACTCTTCTTCTCGGACCACTATGAGAAAGCCATGCTCTTCTTGATCTCAGCAATTGCCAAAGCAGGGTTCAAGCCCTTGGGGCATGTTCGGCTGCAGTTCAAAATGGTGTGGCATCGGTACAAGCTCATGCTGTTGTTGAGCGCATCCTTGCGCTGCTCAGTCCGCTCATCACGAGAGTCGTTGATCCATCGGTAGGACTGGAGAAGAACAGCTGGTCCTAGGTACTCCTCGCTGTTCCACCAGTAGGAAGGGCAGGATGTGCTGCAGCATGCGCAGAGAATGCACTCGTAAAGACCATCGAGCTTGCGGCGGTCGGCGACGGACTGGCGGTTCTCCTTGCCCTGCGATTGAGTGTCAGTGCTATATCCTGAAAAGGTGGACAGGAAGAAAGTGCTTACATCTGGTGGTGCGGTGTCTCTCTGCAAATATGGCTTGATGGACTTGTACTGCTTGTAGAACTGCGTCATGTCCGGTACAAGATCCTTGACGACGTAGGTGTGAGGAAGTGGGTAGATGCGAGACTCCTTGGCTGTGTCGGTAGGGATTCGGCCTGTGAAGATGGTCAGTACTCAATGCTTCTCGATACAGCCCGGCTAATGTCTCATCCACATACACAAACACGCCAATGTGTTGACTCCGTCAATGTTCATCGCGCAACTTCCACAGATACCCTCTCTGCATGATCGTCTGAATGTGAGGGTTGGATCAACCTCGTTCTTGATCCGGATCAGAGCATCCAGCATCATGGGTCCCGTCTTGTTCAAATCGAGAGTGTAACTTTGCATGCGAGGCTTGCTAGCTGGCTCGTCTGGATTCCACCGGTAGATCTGGAATGTCTTGATCTTGCTGTCGGCGTCCTGCTTGGGCTCTGGGGTGGTGGTGGTCTTGCTGGCGGGAATTGGTGGACGCGAAGCCGAGGTGGCCTCTGCCGCCGCCGAAATGGGCTCCTTGGTGTGCTCGATGGTGGTTGCCATGCTGCGGCGGAAGATCTGGGGCGCAAAGCGCCGTGATGCGAGTCGTAGGGCCATGGCGTGTGTTGTGTTTGTGTGATTGAGCAGGGAGAGTGTTGTTGTCGAGGATGGCAAAGGAAGTGAACGAGTGATCATCGATGAATAAGAAAGCATTTCATTGGTCCGTCGTCCTCTCCACACGATTTATTCCCGGCTGCTTCCAAGGTTTATCCCCCACTGCCGAGTCCTCTCGCCGCCGACGAGTCCCGAATCACTGTGCCTCACCAACTTGAAGACATCGATGAAATTGTGCAGCACGTAAAAGCACCCTGGCGAAGATAAGAGTCTGTTCATGCGTGCGCCATCTCCAGCATTCAGAAGTCTTCGCCACACCTTTAATCACGCCTGCTCCATGGCTTCACGAAGACTTCGTCAACAGACACATCTGATTCTCGACTATGATGGCACAATCACAGTCAAAGACACGATGGCTGTGCTTGGGGAATTGCCAAAAGCGCCCAAGATGACCTGGAAACAGATTACCGATGCTTACATGGAAGACTATGCTGCCTACAAGAAACAGCCATATCCATGGAAGAACTATGACCGCAAAGAGTACAGTGCCTGGCTTGCGTCCCTGAAGTGTGTGGAAGATCGCAGTGCCAGACGAGTGCAAGATGCTTGTTTATTTCGTGGAATCACCCATCAGGAAGTAAATGATGCTGTTACACGCTCCATCCAGAACGGCAAGCTCGAAATACGGGATGGCTGGGAGATGCTGATCCAGCTGTTTCTTCCTGATTACGATCCGACAGATAGGATGTCTTCTCCAAACCAGGTGAGCATCTTGAGTGTCAATTGGAGTGAGACTGCGATCCGACGTGCGCTCTGGCAAGCTGCTGCTGGCAGCTCAGCTCACCCCGAGATGGACACGCTCTGCCATCTCATCAATGATATGGTCATCCACGCGAATGAGATTGAAGGTCTTGGATCACCACTAGGAAGCTCTGGCCGTGTCTGTAGTCCCTTAGGCCAGGACATTCGCACCAGCGATGACAAGCTGCGCTACCTACGAGCTGCCTTAGGACCACAAGGGGACGATAAGTGTTTCGTTGTCTACGTTGGCGACTCATCAACCGACTTCGACAGTCTTTGCGCCGCCGATCTGGGGATTTGGATCTGTCCAGTCCCTGAGGCTCAGTACGCGCAGGCATTTGCGAAAGCATTCAAGCCTCTGAACTTCGTGCCGCCGCCATTGACTTCTTTCGACCATGGTGCTGGTGAACATGCACTCTTCTACTGGGCTCCGGATTTCTATGCGGTGCATGAAGCTCTTACAGTTGAGAGCGAATGAGCCATTTGTGCGGTGCCGAGAGCGAACTACTTCCATTGAAGGTGCCCTGTACGGTTTTATTGATTCGGAAAGCAATGTCGACCCTCCGACGGGTGGGCAAACTGTTCAAAAGTTGTGGAAACTGAGGAGCTCCTGCAGAACGCCTTCCCGATCCGACGCGCGAAAGGATACGCTAGTCGAAATTCGGCAAATGTGCCATTAGAAGAATGTAAACAACATCTCGCACAGCACGCATTGGCTCCCACCGGTCTCAGCCAAGTGATCGGCCAGACTTCATTTGCGCTGCACTCCTCCGCGGCACCGATAGGCCCGACCAATATCTGGGTTTCTCACTCATCTTGGACCACGTGCAGAGCCATCTGCGTATGAGCCATTCGATGCTCTTCCCACGACTTTCGATTCTAGACACGAAATCGCAACCTACTTCTACTTCCAAGTAGCTTCCAGTCTCTGGACCTGGATAGTTTGTGCTGTATCTGTCACAAGTCGCTCTTTCGCTTGCCTTCAATCCTGGTCTTGGCAATACTTTCAGCTGCTTCTGCTTCTCCCGAGGAATGATCAGCTCACCAATATAGTGTCAATTCGCACCAGAAACAATTGACTTCTTGTATAGACAAAAAGAGCTCGACAATTGCCGCCGTGAAAGTGCCAAGACAATGCCTTTTCGACGCGATACCCACGCGCTGCAGAGCATCGTGTTCTGATATGACACAATAGGTCTACAAATGCTTGGTATTATTCTGGCATTTGATTTTGCAGCTGGACTCTCATCAGAGAAGCCAAGCCTTCCCGTGTGGGTGTTTGTTCGCGGGTGAGGAATGAAACGGTGCTCAAGACGACAATCTCGTTCAGGAATGCAGCTCGAATCAACACAACACGCCGCGAACAGGCTAACTCACTATAAGGCCCATATCTCCAGTTGCAGTCGGTTTCGTCTCTCCGTCCATAATCGCTGCTTTCGGTAGATCTCCATTCGTTCGATCTTACCAAAGTAACCATCATCTACTGTCTTTACGCTTCTCTTCTTCACGCCACTCGCTCACGACAGTATCTTAATTCAGACATCCCGTTACTAAACCCACCGCCGCCAGAATGAAGTTCCGACGTGGAGCTGCCGTTGCTGCTGTCGCCGCTACAGGCACATACGCGCAAGTCACATCTGCGCCCGCATACACTGGTGCTCCAGACGTCACGTACACGACCATCACATACGAACAATGCGAATCCGCATCGCTGGAGACAATGATTACCGTTACCAATGGCATCACTGTCACCTACTGTCCTGAATGCGAAGCTGCTGCCATGTCGTCACCCGCCAGCGCCGTCGTGGGTCACACCACAGTCTACACCACAACCTACATGTCGCTGTGTCCAACTGGTACCGTGCCCGCAACATACACCATCACAGAAAGCTGCACTGAAGCGACACCGACATGGACGCCTGGTCCCAGCCATATTCCTCAGGGATACACCGTTACTGTCAAGGACTGCACAGTCTGCCACTCGGATACGGCGGTGTCGAGCACGGTTCCTGTGACCATCACTGAGCCTTGCGGTTGTGAAGCTAACGAGGGCACTTCTATTGGACCTACGAAGGCTGCTTCTACTCCTGCTGCTGTTGCGGCTGGACCCACTGGCGCTCCTGTGCAGCAGATCTCGTAAGTTCACACGAAAAGAATGATTGAGCGAACAACAGCTAACAAACCGTTACAGTGACGGCCAAGTCCAAGAGCCTACCGGCGGTGCTGCTCCAGCTGGAACTCCCGTCCAGCAGATCTCCGATGGTCAAGTCCAGAACCCCACTGGCGCTGCCGCCGCATCTTCTGCTCCTGCTGCCGCCGCTCCTAGCAGTGGTGCCGCTGCTGCGAGCTCCAAGGGTGCTGCTGCTGCTCCTACCACCGGTGGTGCCGCAACTTCAGCTGCTGCTCCTTACCCAAGCACCAGCCCAGCTGCTCGTCCTGAGGCTAGCACCTCCGGAAGCTTTGGAAACACCACCAACATCTCGCCTACTCCTTACGAGGGTGGAGCTGGCGCTGCTTCAACGGTGGGAGTCGCTACGTTGGTTCTGTCTGTGGTTATTGGGGTGGTGGCTTTTGCTCTATAGTTTGCATGATGATTGTTTAATACCTGGGTGATGGTGATGGAATGGAAAACGCCAGTTTCTTTCTCTTTTGTATGTTTCGCATTTGGACGGCGAAGGCGTAGGATGGAGTGGGATAGCGGGATTGTCCCTTTTTTGCTCTCTCTGAAGCCTTACGTAGTATAGCATCGCAATAGCTATAGTTATTGTTACAGGTTCAAAAATGGTCCCTTTTCATACCTTTTCTCTTTTCTTGTATTCTTCTCCATTGCTGTCCCTCCTTCTCGATGCTCGCACTCTTACACTCCAGCTCTTTAAAGACTCTATGTCTTCTCACGACGTTTCTACTTCACTTCTTCCTCCCTGGCGCATAGCAAGACTCCCCCTCGACCAACCTTTCTACAATCCTAGAGTAGAGTTCAAGCCACCATCAACAACATCCGGCAAATGAGACAAAGCAGACACTGCTCACTCTCAAACAATGGCAGCAGACTCGATTTCATTTCGAGACAATCAACGCCATGTCTCGTATTCGTCAGCTTTGTCTTCGCAGCATCTTTTTTATCCTTTCTCATTGACTGGTTGTTCCCAGGTATAATGCCATTCTTACCCTCTCTATTGACATTCTCTTCCTTCAAGACTATAGCCTCCCTATTTTTCTTTGTTATATTCCACATCCGGTGCAGCAGGACTCCACCAAGACCAAATATTGACAGATTTCCTTTTCAATCTCAAAGCTCGTCACCAACCCACGCACCATCAGCAACATTGTAAGTATGAACTCCTTCGGTATCAAGCAGGAACCCTATGCTCAGCACGACGCACAGAACGCCGCTGAGCAGCACTATCTGAAGAAAGCTGACCGCGAACACAGCCGCAGAGAAGAGCGAAAGCGGCCCCAGGCACCACCATCCACCTCTCGTAAATCTCCGCGGGCCGGAGACAAGAGCCAAGGAAGTTTTACTGCAGCCCAGGACGCTACAGCCCGTCTTGCACAGATGAGCTCATCAAAGCCACGTCGCACACCAAGTGGGAGAGCAACGGAACCAGACGAAGCGATAAACACTCAGCGCCGCACGCAGCTTCCACAGACGACATACTCTCCCTTTCCATCGCCCAAACCACTGGCAAGGAAACCAGTCTCGAGAGAGAGAACAGACTCACCAAGCAGCGTTCTAAGCTTCGTCTCAAAAGTCTCAACACCCCAAATTACCCATGGCAGATCTCGTCCCTTCGACAAAGACACCGCTCGACCACAACCAACATCCTCGCGCCCGAGTAGTCCAAGCGGAAGTGTCCGTCCCTCATCTCCAAGCTCTCTCTTCCAACGCTTCAGCCGTCGCGGCAGCGATGCAAGTCTCTCAGAATCCCAACGTCCCCGTTCCCGCCGCGGCTCCATCACTCAGACCCTACGCCGCGCCTCCCAAGACCTCAAAAAGGGTATAGAGATTGTGAAAATGGACGAGGACGCCCGTTCCCGCTGGAAAGTCTCCGAGAAAGCCAGACATGAGCAAGAAATTGAAGAACGTCGTCGTCAAGATCCTTCTTCCCGTCCAGCATACCAGCAGGAATATCTGGACTGGAAAGCCAAGCGAGTCTTGAATGCTTCACCAGAAATGGATGCTTTGGAACGAACCATTGCGCTGGACAAAGCGATCGGAGCCGGGAGACAGGAAGCTCAAAAGGAGAGAGATGCGAGTGCTCCTTTGACTGCTGGTGAGGAAATCGCTCTTCTTGTTTCTAAAGCTGTTGATCCGCTTAGGAAGAGGAAGGGAAGACAGAATTCTGATGATAGTGGGATGGATTTCGCTGACTGTGGTGCTCCGATAGAGGTTATGGAGTCTTGTAAGCGATGTGGGAGACCGGTGGGATTGAACTCGGATGATGGTCTGTACTTGACGGATGGCTATTGTCCGAGATGCCACAGGAAGAGGACCCAAGGTCAGTAGAGCTTGCGGCTGACCCCTTTTTGCTGTTTTGTACTTCAAGCGTTGCTGTTGTTTTAGCGAGCGAGTGCGTGTGTTATGTCAGTTTTCTCCCTAGCGGCTGGTCCGCTACAGTAAGTCGAAGATAGGTCCTCTTTCATTGCAACCTCCTCTTCTGCACTTCTCAACGTTTCATGTTGCTCGTTGTACTCTCACTAACCAACGGAAAAGAATTTTGGGATACCGACTCACCTTCCCACTCAGACGCAGGCTCAATTTACTCTGGTTCCCACAAGTCTAGCTCACCACGCAGAGAAGTTGACGAGGAAGAATATATGAAGATAGTAGTGAGCAAACGCATCCGTCGACTTCGACGCACAATATACGAAGATCCAGGCAATCCATTCCTAATATTCGACTTTGAAGAGCAGGAAATTAGTGAGAACGACGCACCACCATCATCGTTCTGGAAACCAGATGCAGACGATGCACCACCACCAGGCTTTTGGGGACCAGGCGACGTGTCTCCAGCATTCTCCGGGCCCAGTAGACATGCCTCGACCAAGCACGAGTTTGACAGCATATTGGGCGGAGGCAGCGAACGTCGTAGTCCCGACGTGAAAGACGCCAGAGATAGTCCCATACATGCACCAACGCCGCAGCGCATTGGCACACCTGCGCTGATCAAAGATCACTCCATCCCGGCAGCTGGTGATGTGCAACACCAGAATTTCGGTGGCACGCATCAAGGAAGCGTGTCGCAGAAGCAACTTCCTGCTCCAGCTGCTGCGCCGAGCCAGAATGCTGGGTCCAGAGATACCGCATTCTACGGATTCTATGACAATGTGCTGCAAGAGTACCGTCAAAGCATGAATGGGCTCTGAGGAGATGCTGGTCATTGTTGGTTCCTCAGCACATGATCAAATGGGAAATATGAATCCGGTTCATCCCGGGAAGTGAGTAGCACGGTACTTCTTGGCTGATGAGGGTCTCTTGTGGTCCTCATAATAAGCAGCCAAAGGCTTGGGAATCTGAGTTGCGATTGCTCCGATGTAGTCGAAAGGCCATAATGCATGAGGTTCATATCGGTTGGAGATTCTTTCAGTGCCTGTTCCGCGTTCTCGACATCCGGTATTCATGCGTATAGTGCGTCGTACATCTTTAACTCGCATAAGCTTCACATCCCTAGTGGCAGCCGTTGGTAAGTAACACGCAAATCACACCGGATCACAGATGGATCATGGTACTGCAGCGAGCAGGACGCTGATGTCAGCGTAGCAAACATGGAAGACGCAGCTCCCCGTCTTGATGATCCAAATTGCATCAGACGCCGCGCGGAGACGAGGCCGCAGGTGAGGTGATGTATGTGTAGGTGCCGAGTTGCCCACGTGAAAAGAGTTGCGTGAAGATCTTGTCGGGGTTGTCGAGGTTGGCGGATGTTGCTGCCCGTTAGTAAAACGCGCTATATCATCAAATAGGCCCTATTTGATAAGGTAATCAGCGCTATTTGATGAAAATTAGTAAAAACGACCATTTTATCAAACAAGGCCGGATTGATCATATAAGGCAGTTTTCATTAATAATTAACTAAGTTAAGATAGTCGAAAAGTACTATATATACGAAACTAGTAGGATTTCGACTAATTCGCCCCTATATAATTACTCGACAACAATACGACGGATTTATATATAACTTAACGAGTAGCTTGTCTAGACGCTATTAAGAGCGTATATAATAGGGCGTTACTACTAAAAAATCGTATAAGGTATTATAGCCTCCGTATACTAGTAATCTAGCTATAAAAGTCGTAAAAATCATAGAAATTATAGTTAGAGATATACGTATAATACGTACATCTCTTACTCGCGTAAACGACTTGTATAGAGCCTAATTAGCTTAAAAACGTACTCTCTAGCTAAATTAAACGGGCTAATAAGAGGCTAGGAAACTCCTTTAATATTTCCGGATTAAGTCCGGCTCTTCTTCTACTTCTTATTACTACTACTACTACTACCGGCGTCGTTATCGCTATAGACAGAGCGGCGGAAGAGCAATTTTACGTACCTACGGCCTTATATTATCCTCGTTAAGCGCTTATTATTACGGTTCTTAACGATCTTATTAGAAGGGCGTTTAGTACGCTATAG
>KZ110007.1:1801-29723 GCA_002116395.1 Ramularia endophylla | reverse complement strand
TTAAGTAAATGTTAAGTAGTAGTATAGCTATCTAACTATAACGAAGAGTAAAGAAAGGAAGTAAGAGAGTCGGAGGAATTCGAAGAAAGATATACTAGCGCCAAGCTATGCTGACATATACGTCAAGCTATGCTTAGAACTACATCTTTCTTCGCTCCGTACTTAATCTACTATATTAACTTCTTAATCCGTAACACGGCCGTAGAGCTATTAGACGGCTATATAACATTATTAAATAGATTAGAGCGTCTATAGCCCGGTTAGAGTCGTTTATAAAGGTCTATTATACTAGTAAAGAAGTAGTTATGTTTAATAACTTAAAGGTAGGTCTATACTAGTCGGTATACGAGGAATACGAGCTAGACTTCCGGACTTCCGTATACCTTTAGCTTTATCTTACGATTATAATCACGAACTAATAATAACCTTATAGCTTATTTAGGACAATGCTACGCGGTAGAATTCCTTCTATTATATACTTAGATGTACCTAGGATGTCTAGGGCCGCCTTACCGAGTTTTGCCGCCTCTACCGTCTCGAACGAACTATCCGCGATAACTCTCTTTCTCCGAATAATTAGGAGTAAATCGACCGATTATATAACGCCCTATACGTATTTAAGCTTACGATAATAACTACCTAAGGCAATTTAAAGAGCCTATAGTATTAGTACCCTACCCTCTAGTTTATCTTAGATTATACCTCTAAATTTTTAGCTAAGTTTAAGAAAGAAGCTAAGTTAGATACGAGCTTTAGATACCTCTTAGGCTACTATAAACATATATAGCAAAAGGCGGAAAAGTACTAGAGGCTAGTAGACGATACCCTATTAATATACGCGGCTATCGTCCTTAATCCGACTCTTAAACTTAGCTAGTTTAAGGACCTATAGAGTAAGGGTACTAAAGAGTAGTAGGACTATATTAAATAGGTTAGAAAACTCGTTAAAGAGGTATAGATATTAGACTATCGCCCTACGGTAGAGCCGTACTAGCAAATACCTCTTAGAGATAACCTTATAGACTATCTCTATACGTTTAAACGTCGTAGAACTACGACAACTAGACGTACTAACGCTCTCGAAAACTATCTATCTATAGACTACGTATTAGACACGGATAAGACACTACTTAACGTCTTGAATTAGTAGTTTAATAGGCGACTTTTAGAGCTAGAACTAGCTAAGTTTGCCTTTAATACGCTAGTAATTCCTCTCTAATCTAACAAACTAGAGCGTTTATTCTCTATAGGTAGAGATATAATTACTTACCGTCGCTCTAACCTTTAAAACGATATAATTAAAGCCTATAGTTGTCTTAGAAGTTAGTATAGTATACTAGTTAAGTAAGCTTTTAATAAGGACGACAAAATTAAGTAATATAAGGTTACTTATAGAGCTAAGGGAGGTTCCCTACGCTCTCGGAAGGAATAAGATAGAGATTTACTTAATTTATACGCTAATTACCTATTTAGTTACCTAGTAACTACTAGTTAAGTTAGTATAGCTCTAAAAATCTAGTTAGTTGGTTTAGTATATAGCCCTACCTAACCGGTAACTAAACTAATAAGTATACTAGGAGTAATTCTAGTCTTTATAGTATTCGAAATGCTATTCGTTCTAAGCCTAGAATAGTTTCAAATTAGAGCTTTTACTTCGATATATTATTCTTCTTTTTTTTTATAGTATCGCTTATAGCCTCTTACTTTAGGCTAGGCAATTTCGTACGGAAGAGGAAAGATAATTCCTACTCCTATATATATGTTTATTTTACTATAACTCTATAGTACTCTAGATATTTATGCTTATATATAGTAGCGCTAGATTATACCTACTATTTATGCTAATACGAAGAATAGGAGAGTCTTAGCGTTTAGCTTCTCCTATCTTCTTCCCGTTCTAGGCCTTTTATTAGTTAGGTAGACTTAGTTAGTAGTATAGTTAGTTAAGGTTACCGGTTAGTTTAATAAGCGCCTTAGGGCTCGTTAGTTAGTACTAGTAAGCGCCTTAGGGCTCGTTAGTTAGTACTAGTATAGCCCTCTACTAGTTACCGGTAACTAACCGGAGATACTACCGCGCTAATCGGACTACGTTACGGTCCCGTCCTCCCTATAGATATACTAAAACATTGATTTTAAACGAACATAGTATTCGTAGGTCTTTTACGGAGCTTAGGATCTATTAACTATTAAAATTTAAATCTTAAACTCGAAAGTTAGAAGCTAAACTTTGCTGCGTCCTACTTTACGTACGCGTTTCTAATCCGACTAAGATGATTTGTAGCTTATTCTATAGAGCTCGCTACGACGATTTAAATAAGCTATGTATTATCTTTAGCTAAAGTAGATTGTACGCGTAAATTAAGATATATCCCTAGTTTTATAGCTATCCCTAATATAGTTACCTATTTTGCGTATATAATACTATACGGATTTAGACGATTTATAGCTTATTTTACTCGTCGTAAAAAGCCCTATAAAAGAAGTTATACTCTATTTTACTCGGCTTAGGAATACGTACGTAAAGTAGGGTCGAAAGCGTAGCTCTCTATTCTAGAAAGTAAAGTTCTTCGTATATAGAGTAAATTCTAGGGTCTATATAGAGTAAATTCCCTACGCGTCGTAATTTTACTTCCCGATATTACCCTATATAGACCCTAGAATTTACCCTATATACGAAGAACTTTACTTTTTAGAATAGAGAGCTACGCTTTCGACCCTAGTTTACGTACGCGTTCCTAAGCCGAGTAAAATAGAGTATAGCTTATTTTATAGGGCTTTTTACGACGAGTAAAATAAGCTATAAATCGTCTAAATCCGTATAGCATTGTATACGTAACATAGGATACCGCGTAAAAAGACATAGAAATCTATTTAAAAAAGTAGATATATCGTCGTTTATAGGGTATGTCTAATATATTTATAGCTAGATGTATATACTATTTTATAGAACTTGCTACGACGAGTAAAATAAGCTATTAATCGTCCTAATCTGACGAGGGATACATGCGCAAACTAGGACAATACGTAGGTAAAGCGAGGTTTAGAGTTTAGGATTTGATTTTGACAGTTGATAGATCCTGAGCTCCGTAATTCAACCGAGGGTGCGAAGGGTCTTTCATCAGCGCCACACACAGTTTCTATCAAACAGATGGCGATTCTCCAACAATCTGTGATTACCTTACTCTTAATATCTACCTTTACCTGTAATGGAAGCTGCCATGCAGCGTGCTTCGACAGCGCCTTGGTTCAATGAACTGAGCCCTTCGGCTACGTTCGCTTCCATCTTCCTGATTCTCGCTGTATCATACAGCATATACCAATTGCTTCTTCATCCTCTGGCGCATATTCCTGGCCCTCGTCTTGCTGCTATTACAAACTTCTGGAAGGTCTACCACATCTATGGCACGCAGCTTCAAGAAGTCTTGTTAAGCCTCCATAAACAGTATGGGCCCGTTGTCCGCATTGGTCCGAACGACGTACATATACAGGACAGCGAGGCTGTTGCTACGATCTACAAAGGAGGCAGAGCTTTTCCGAAGACGAAAGCCTACAATTCCTGGCAGACGTTCAATCATAACTTATTTGGGACTCAAAACGATGGTGTATGAACCCTCATGACTATGTTGTGCATGCTGAACTATGCTGATGGACTTTTTCTAGCTCCACTCATTACGAAGGCGGCAATTGGCGCACGGTTTCAGCCAAAAATCGGTTCTCGAAATGGAAGATATCCTCGACGATCAACTGGTGGTCCTTTGCGATCGCATTGCCATGTTCGCAAAGAGCGGCCAAGCGTTCGACTTGAAAGATTGCATCTCTCGCTACGTTCTTGATATCCTGGGAGAGGTAGCTTTCAGCTGCTCCTTCAACGCACAGACTCCAGGTGCGGGTGATTTTGAGAGGGTTCCTCAGGCTATTAACGGTCATGTGCTGATGGGAAGCATAATTGGCGAGCTTCCCTTCCAATCCCTTAACAAGAGACTGCTTGCATGTTCACCTGTTAAGTGGATGCGAGACATTGTTAACAATCGGAAGCTACTACGAGATACTTGCGCTCGCTGTGTTCAGGCTCGTATCGACAGCGGATCTACCAATAATCGAAGGGACCTGCTCCATTCGCTCATCACAGCTAAAGATCCAGAAACAGGCGCTGGTCTTACAACTGTTGATGTCAATACCGAGGCATTCGCAATGCTGTGAGTTACATGGAGTTGAGACATGTGGCAATATTATTGACGTGCATGTTTAGCGTTGCGGGTTCCCACACGACTGCGGGTACACTTGGTCTCTTCTATGCTCATTCCCTTCGCGATCCCAAAGTCATGAGCAAACTCATGAACGAGCTAGACTCGAAACTCGGGCCACCTGACGGAGTATTAGGACGCCAGACGCACCCCGTTACGGGCCTCGAAGATGGCCTCCCATATCTCATGGCATGTATTCGAGAAAACTTTCGCATGACTCCAGTATTTACACTACCGTTGTGGAGACTCGTCACTCGTAGTGAAGGACTTATTGTTGGGAATACTGTGCTTCCACCAAATGTGAGTATACACGCTTGTTGAATCTTCATTGCTACTCACGCTGCCGCTTTTGTCTAGACCAATGTTGCAGCTAGCAACTATGTTCAACATCATGATGCTTCAGTATGGGGCGCTGACCACGGTACCTTTGAGCCCGAGCGGTGGCTCGATGGTCGTACTGGTGGACTTTTGAGTGCTTTGATACCCTTCAGCTTGGGTCATCGAATGTGTATCGGACGCAACCTTGCAATGACGAACATTCTCAAGACAATAACGACCGTGCTCACGAGATTTGACCTTACTCTGGTAGAAGAAACCAAGGAGCAACCGGTACGATTCGGAAGCTACGGCATTGGAGAACTGCAAGGCACGCTGATGTGTACAGCTCGATCTAGAGCTGTCAGTGCAGGTGATCATGCTTCGAAGAGGCGTCCGCTGTAGTATGTTGAATAAGACTCATGTGCACCGAGCAGAACATTGTTGCTGTACGCAACACAGCGTTCGGGTCAGACGCGAAGGCGACATCTCCTTTCTCCCGCGATGGACGCCTCTATCTTACATCATCTTCTACGTAGTCAGTGCAAGCCGGCCTCACTGCAATTTCAGCGACATACTTGGCTTCCATCAATGTGCCATGCGTTCGTCATTTTCTGAAGGGTCGCATGGTAGACCAAACTGATCTGAAATGGACGAGGTCGAAAGTCAGAACGAGGAGGAAGATGATATCGCCTTCTTTCTACAAGGTATGACACCCTGCTGATAGAATCACATGTCCTTAAAGCGCGAGCCAACTTCACTGCACGCCCAGAAGTGATCTCTTCCCTCACATGCTCGCAGTATGCTCGGTCTCGCCCTCTGAAAGGCTTCATTCGGTGAACATGCAGGGCAGAAGTGAACATCCATGACGCACGGTTGAAACTAGGATGCCGGCGAACATTAAAGGCGTCTCTTCCCAGCGCCTTCCACCCCTCTTCATCAACCACTCCACTCAACTCGGATCCCAACCACCACCTCCGACAACCTCTCAATCATCCTGATCCCAAGCTCCACACAACCTACAACTCCATCATCACCTCCACTCGTCATCCTTCCCAGCCATCACGATCATGGAAGCCCCCGATTCCAACATCAAGAGTGGCGGTAGCACCTCCGGAACTTCTAGCGCATACAGTGAAGCCAATACAGCTATCTTCACGGTTGATCCTAGCACCGTCGACGATCAGGTTGGTTCCAGGCTTCTCAGTCTCACACCAGAGATCAGGAACTTGATCTTCCAATTCGTATGTGAAGGCACCCACTTGATATGGACGCGTCGATCCGGGAAGAAAGTGGAGGAGAAGTGGACCACCGACCAACGCAAGATTGACCGCTACAATAAATCTCGAGGATGGAAGAAAGAAAGATTCAGGGAGGGGATGACGGAGAAGATTACAACGTGGGAGATCAGCGGCAAGCCAAAAGCGCCTGGCTTGGTTCTGGTTTGCAAGCAGATGTACGAGGAAACTATTAAAGTGTTGTTCTGGAGGGCCCGCTTTGACTTCGACACGAAACTTTCGATGCGCGCTTGGATTCGGAAGAGCAGCGACCAGAAGCTGCGTTTTCATCGCCGAGTGTTTCTCAACGCTCGACGATGTAGATTGCTGGCCTTGATGCGGGAGAAGGACAGGATTCAAGGCTGGGTAAGTCAGAGCTGTTTATAAATGCGATTGTGTTACACTCACTAACAAAGTGACCGCGTAGAACCCATCCGCCTATCGATCGTTTATATAATAATCTGGAAATACTCGACGGTCGATCCATGACTTTAGGGAGGCAACAAGTCTGAGTACTGGGCATTGAGTAGTGAATGCGAGCAAATGCGTTTCCGTTCGAGGTCGAGGAGGGGACGGTATGTGGGAAAGCCCCCAAGATTTTGGGACAGGAGTTCTGTCCCTTTTGCCGAAGAGCATCACCAAGGTTCAGACGTAAGCAGCTAGCTTATAGCTCGAAGACGAGCAAGGCAAAACGGACAGATTATGCTTGAAATGAAATTTGCAATGAGATCGGAATGATTATTTGCGATTGTAGAAACAAGGGGAGATTCCAGGTCAGCTATTCAAGCCAGCATTTGAACGAGCCAGGAAAGATCAAGAAGATCATGTTTGCCTGAAAGCGATATACCTCCGCTATAGCTCGTTGATGCTCCTAGTCCGATGGTGAGTAAGGCTCCATTCGTCGGGCTCGAAAGCGACAGCACAGCCTTCTTGTGCTCAGCGCAGAAGCCTGGCCGATGTATACGTCCGTCCTCTGTCGACTGCGTTCAAAGACTTCGTCCATCGGCCAAAATCATGGCGTGCATGGTTCACTCCACTTAGTTGATGCTTGCCCGTTGAATGTAAAGAAACCCTTTGAGCTACTACACAGGTCGATGATTTGCTGGACGGCGTACTATGTAGTATAGTATGTCTGGGGAGGTCTATTTCCATCATTTCTCTGCTTTCTGCTAGCAACTACCAATGTCAGTGCAAGCTGGTCACTTCAGTGCCTGCAAAGCGATAAAACCTCCCACCCTCACCAATCCGCGGGAAATGGATCCGGCCACGCTGGGAGAGAGTTATAAGCTGCCTGCAACGCTTGAACGCGAGCCACGATGACCGGATTATGCTCTATGTCGCTCCCAGACATCTGCGTATCACCACCGCTGTCTGTTGGCGGAGCGTGCGAGGCTACAATAATAGGCACCCATCTATCGAGAAAAGCCCTTGCTTTGTTAGCCGCATAGTTGTTGTTGCGGTCCTTGATCCAAGCCCGCCACAGGTTGCCCAAATTCAACTGCTGATAAGGCAGCGCGGCGTAATCTGGGTCGTTGAACTTGGCCAGATACGCCTCCACGGTGTCAAAAGCGTCGCCCACGCGAGTGGCTTGATCTAGCAGGATCTTTTGCACTGCTGGTATATTTTGGTATTTTATCACTTGCATGACAGCTTTGCAGTTGTTAATGGCCTTGTTTATCTTGTTGTCGACAAAATCTTGCATCTTCCGCGGGTCACGGATGTTGGCGTCCGTTCCCCAGATTTTTTCTTTGAAGCCGTTGGTCTGATAATCGAGGAGCACCAGTTCATTGAAATTGCTGTAGGTTCCTGGGAAGGCGTCGGCGACTCGCTTCAGCGGTACCGTATTCTCTGGTGTGCCGGTCTCGCTAGTGCCCCACCAGAAGTAGAAGTATTTGCAAAAGCGGAACACATCACCAGGCTCGTCTGGACGAGGTTTCTTGGCAGAGGGACCACCAGGATAAGCATACGTTTCTGCAGGTTGTTGGTGGACCTGAATTCGGGAAAATAATTAGCAGCAGGTTCGATTCGTCAGCGGCAGGGACAAAAGGCAGGGCTGTCGATATGAGGATTTTTCGTTCAGAACTTCCTTTCTCAAAGTCAAGTCGATCGTCTTGAGTACGCTCTCTCGATGAAGACGACGTCTTTCAAGCCACTACAAGCCTTTGGACTTGCGAGGTCGCTCGCTGAATGGCGGGGAGCCTAAATAACAGAGTCCTTGAATTGCAAAATCCCCACATCGACAGCTCTGGCAAAAGGACACTAAGAGACCACATGGATCTGCTATGACTGCTGTTCCACTTACCTCGTCAAGAAAGAGCGGAACAAGCTGGAACTCCAGAACGTGTTCCGTTGCCCAGAGCGAAGAATCGTTAGCATCTGGCGTAAGAACAGCCCCGAAGCCGTAATTGTTGCAATCGCTTGGGTTCGTAGGGCCATAAGCATTGCCGAGATCTTTGATTACCGCTTTGGATGATGGGAATATAGGAGAAAGGAGTGCCTGCGTAGCCTGACCTTGGCAGAAATCGATCAGCTTCCTGGCTCGTTTCATGAGTTGGTGTCCGGTGGTTGGCACTTCATCAGCATTCGATGCATCAATATCGTAGCTGAGCACTCCATCAGCATCCAAAGCATCAGTATCGTAGCTGAGCGAATAGGAGCGCTTTCCAATGGCCCCGCCATCAGTAGGATCGTCGCCGTAGTCAACCACGGCAACGTGACAATCTCCTGTCGATGAATTACGTCCTCCGGGACAGCGTAATGCAGAGCCGTACGTGTCTGGAAAGAGTGGCATAGCGTCTATCAAAGGCGGTAGCTCGATGGGATCTTGTCGTCGATGGAGGGAAGTCGATGCGTTCGATAAATGGGAGTACGAATCTAGGGATCGTCTTGTTGGCGTACTACCGGACCAGTCCCAGCATTGCACCGGGAGTAAAGTTCCTGTATAACTATGGGGTGTCCAGTGGGTCTTCGAGTTCCACAAAACGAATGGATTGTCTATGGTGAAGTCCACCCGTGTATCCCAATCAACGCCGTATTGAGCGCCGTCGCAGTCACTGCTAGAGCTGGCGCCAATCCGCGTGATGAGAGTATTGGTGAATGCGAATTTGATATCCGTGTTGATGAGCTGCGATCCGGCGTAGTCAAGCTCGAGCTTGAAGCCGACAGTTGGAATCATGGATGTTGAGATGGAGCCTGTGGACGAAATGTCGGTCTCGATACCAGCGCTCACATATGGCTTTTGGAGGAAGAAGTTAAATTGATCGTCATCGGGGTCTGTCCCAAGGCCCTGAGGCAGCATGAATGTGTATCCTATCGCGTCTGTGAGTGCGCGACTCTTTGCAGTGACCTGTCAACAACTTACCTCCAGGTACAGTCATACTGGCAACGCCTGTAACGGCCCCTGACATGGTCGCTTGGGCTTGTAGTTGGGCCTGCACGTCAAAGTATGGACCAAGCGTGAATAAGCCCTTGAGGTTGTAGTTTGCACCAAACGGTGGATAGTCCTCTAGGATCGAGGTCAAGGGAGACTGGAAAGCGACACCGGCGTTCGCAATCAAGGATGCATTGGCAGTGACGGTCATTCCCTTAAAGTTGACTATGCGCCAGTCAGCTTGGCTTGTATGCAAACAGTTGATACTTACTTACAGTAGGCGTAGGCTTCTTCAAAGCCGAAATTCGAGAGAGATCCAATCAGAGTGATCCCAAAGTCCATATCAAACTCTGCCTGGCCATAGATGAGTGCCTCGAGCTGCGCATTGGCGTTGGGAGCACAGCCTTTGCTGGCAGAGTACAGGACCTGATTGAAAGAGATATCTTTGTTCAGTCCGGTCTTGGTGTTGCCGTCGGAAATGAGCTGGTTGAAACGATCAAGCCACCAGCTCGAAGTGGAAGAGTAGCCACGTTTCTGGAGGCCGTTTTCAATTTGATGCTCGAACCATGCCATCTGCTCCGACCGCCAGTCTCCACCGGATCCACGCTTTCGCTTGCCACCATCGGGTGCTGTATTGACGATTTCTGTGTGCACGTGTCAGCTCTAATTCCTCTGTTTGATGATGGCTGTGGGGAATGTAGTTGCGAGTCGAGTAGGAGAAAGCGCACTGCAAGGTCTTAGGTGCCAGAAAGGCACCCGCGGACAATGGGGTGCGCATGCGGCGGTGAAAACATCGACAATTACTTGTAGTAGGTGCCATCTTCGCCAGGACTTGCATGGGAGTGACGGTGTGACCTACCATTCCAATATCCTGGGTGGTTTGAGATATCCATACGAACGTAGACATCCGAGTTGTCACGCTGCCTAAGCTTTCGTAGGTTGTAATCATAGCGCAATTCGTAGACTCTGGGCGCTGCGGGTGCCCTCTTCGACAGGTGATGTGGCAGCTCGTAGTTCGTTGTACGGCGGAAGGACACGACACGCACATAGGTGTCAGGGCCGCACTCGTCTGGGAGCTTGACAATGGTACCATGAGCGCCATCGATGTTGATGTCCTCGCAATGATGGTCGTCGCTTTCTGTCATACACACGGCCTTCAGCTTCTGCTGCCGGTAGTCGTCTTTGGCAGGGTTTGGACAATCAAACGTCTCGAGTTGGGAACCATCTCTCTTAGCCAAAGACTGGTATGATCCCACTGGCCCCACAATCACAGTCCATGCAAACGATGCTTGCTGGGGATCCTCCCCGCCGGCCATAAAGTTGGGTTTTGGCTGCTGGTCGACATTTTGATCGAAAGATTCGAAGTAGTCAGGCTGGTCGCTCGAAGGCAGCGTCTCCGGAAACAGCCAGTCCAGCTCGACCGGGAGGAAAGCACCGGAGGTATCGCCGAAAGCCGGATCGCAGCAGAGGACGTGCTGGCGACCGAAAACGCAAGATGTGAAAATACTCCCTCCATCACCACTGTTACTTCGAGCCATTTCAACCTGCCCATTTGGACAGTGATTGCCTGAACAGGTGAACTTGCTTCCATGCCATGAACAATTCTTGAAATCAGGCTGTGCTGGACAACAGTAATCCTCTTGGGGATGTGTAGTCTTGCCAGTACCCCATTTTGCAATGTATTGCGGAGTGGATCCGCCGCAGCTCTTTTGTGGACCGCAAGCAGCAATAGCTGCAGCATTGCCTGTAGCGGCGCAGCAGAATTGCTTGACGCCATGGATACATTTCTTACCAGTGCCGTAATTGTCAGTAGCAAATCCAACTTCGCCAGGCGCGCATTGGCCGAAACATTCTGACGGAGATCCATGCCA
Organism: Ramularia endophylla; assembly: GCA_002116395.1. Classification (NCBI taxonomy): domain Eukaryota; kingdom Fungi; phylum Ascomycota; class Dothideomycetes; order Mycosphaerellales; family Mycosphaerellaceae; genus Ramularia; species Ramularia endophylla. The sequence goes on along the minus strand of KZ110007.1, from coordinate 18,646 downwards.
GCTGCAGGTACTAGGATCCGGAGCGCCCCAAGAAGGACAGCAGAGAGCCCTACATTGATGATTAGACCCCGGACATCCGGTGCCAGTGGCGTCTTTGTTTAGTGATGTCATTTGAGTATAGCCGTTTGGGCAGCTTTGAAAAGGTTTGGTGATCAAACACATGCTTGGATCAAAGCTTCCCAGCGTCTGACTGAGCCCGATGAGAGGTGTTATGTCTTTCCCAGTGACAGCCCTAGTGAAGACTTAGCCGACTACCTTGTTGATAATCGTACGGAAACTCACTTCAGAGCGTCCAGATTGGCGTCGTCCTGATCGATTGCCCAAATGAAGAGCCCACGTAAGCCCACGGAGTTGGCGTAGTCGATCTTAGCTTGCCAACTCTGCTTGTTGTCGTATGAAATCCCTGAGAAAAATAGTCAGAACAACGATTGATCTCCAGATCAAGATGAGCGATCTAGCAAGATATACATACAATTCTTCTCCTGATAAACAAGATAGTTGACCGCGGCCACTGGGTCGTAGACATTTGCGTAGTCGCCAAAGGCATCGTCGGCAATGATCTTCTGAATCTCTCGGTACGACAGTATACCAGCAGTCTGAGTACAAGCACCTGGGGCGCCAGGACCACTGAAGCCACAACCTGGTGTGATGCATGAAGGATCAGACAATTCGAAGCTGCGTCCGTAAAATGCAAGACCTAAGTTGATCATTGACGGCGACACATGGACTCGGTAAAAAAGATCTAGAGCGAGATCGATTTCCGTCAGGTTTGTATGGGCGTATACGTAGGGTCCAATTGGATCGGTGGAGTCCCAGACTCCGTGGAGGTCGTACGACATCAAGTTAAAGTACTCGACATACAGACTGAGCGCCTGTAGATCGAACCAGCGTAGATACCAGTACGAGGTCGGGACCGTGATGGAAACCCTGGGAGTGGGGAAGATTGGATGATACAAGGATGCAATCTCCGCAATCATGAGTGGGAAGTTCTGCACATCGGCTGGTACACCACCTCGATCGCTCGCTCCGGGATACTCCCAGTCTATGTCGACGCCATCGAATCCGTACTGTGTGCAGAAGTTGAAGATGTTGGTAGCAAACTTTCGTCGATTAGCGGATGTGCTGGCAATGGTGGAGAACACTTTCTGGGTGTTGGTATCGTTGTTGTTGAAATTCCAACCTCCGATGGAGACAAAGAATAACGTATCTGGAGCCCTTGCCTTGACGGCAGTGAGTTGGGAGAATTGGTCGGTACTGTCACCCGGCATTGGGATGATATCGAAGGAGGCAGGATCCACGGAAGCGAAGGCGAAGTTGACTTGATTCAACGACGATGCCGGGATCTGGGATGGTGTCATGTCTCCACACGAGTCGCTGTCCGACTTCCAACTCTCCCAGTAGCCCATGATGAAGTCCCTCACATCGCCGGAGCCGCTTGGGCGGGCCGGCGAGCCACAGTTGGACTGACAGAAAGAATCGCAGAAGTCACTCGTGGTACCGCAGCTTGGCGGATGTCAGCTGCTGTTGCTGGCGATACTGAACGGAAAATGGAAGACAAGCACATACAAGCCAAATTGAGAGCAGCAGACATTGAGAGGACATGTTGTACCCGGTTTAGCGGCATATTGGCCACATTCAGCGTGGGCATCACAATTGGACGTACATCCATTGCCGCAGTATGTAGGACCGTAACCACAGTAGCCACTTTCGCCGCAGCAGGCACCGTTGGAGCAAGGATTGCCAGGGCCGCAAGTATAGGTCTGCTCGCTACTGGATGAGGTTCCTGTTGTCTGCCGGCGGTCGAGAAGGCTGCTGGATATGTTCGATAGGAGAGCTCCGTCAGGAAAGTCGCGGGGAGCTGAGCCCATGACACGAGTGTGATGGTGCCTGTGGCCATGTCTTGAATGGGCGAATGTATTGGTTAACAAGCTTAAGAATGAAACGATAGTAACAAGATATGAGTGACGAAGGAGTTTTGCAGAAGAAGCGGGTCGCCGTTTCGACATGTTGCTTGGAGTCGAGGAAAGTCGAGGACAGCCCCTGCTCCGGAACATAGGTAGTCCAAACCTCCTGTGAACAGGTGCTTGAGCATCTTATGGACCGCTCCCGAAGGATGCAGTCCATCATTACTGCACTGCATATCATACGGATCGAAGCAGCAACATTATCTAGCGCCGGCGCTTCGTTTGGCGTGACGCCAGAATTGGATCGCCATCCCGTTCCTGCATCAGGTGGTCTCGTTCCCGCCAGGTCCTGAACCTTGAAAGGACAGACCCTCAGTGCCTCACATGTGCCCGTCTGCCACGACCAAGCCGGCGCCGTCTATGGCAATGTGGGTCCCTCGGCCAGGTGTAGTGCCTCGGACGGCATAGTGTCACATCAAGCGGTTCAAACATCTGGCAGAAGCGGACCGAGAACGACTCAGACAGAGACGAATCATATGCGCCCGCACTACTGCCCAGCTGCGTGAGACGAGATGGCCCAATGAGCCCAGGCAGTAAGGTGTCGTCGTTCCGGCAAGGACGGAGCCCAGTGGGTGTCACTAGCGGCCTGTGCCCCACGTGCGGTGCCAGGACGGCAGGCTGCAGCTTGCCATTCACATACTCGCGTGCCGAACAAGAGTAAGCGCCGTGGTATCTGCCGATCGTTGAGCGCTAGCTCGAGAGGGTAGTGAAGCTCTAAGAGTACCGTAAGTGTATGCCAGCCGCGGAGTTAGTAATGGAGCCCACTCACTGATCTGGTGCGGTTAACTTAAAGGAAGTCCGGCGTTTGACCTCGACAAAAAGAGATTAGATGGAAGCTAGTGAGGCTTGAAAAGCTTAAAGACGCAGTGGCGGCAACAAAAACTTTAAAAGAAAAGCACCCACACTTGGGCACCACCTCCCTGAATAGTACCACACCGAAAACTCTCATCATCCCTCCAGCGTCACTGCGGAGAAGACATCGCGCCGCATACCTCTTTCAACTTGCCGTCACCCAATAAGATGGCACCAGTGCGAGCGATATTGCGTTGCGGCTCTGTGATTCCAATAATCCCATCGCAGCTCGTATCGGATCCAGAATCAAACCTCTGACATCGGCTAGGACGGAGTTGCATGTACACATGTACTTGTTGGGGAGGACGTGAAAGGCTCGTGGTACGAAGAACCGCCTCGATTGCGAGGCCCGGCGTTCAAAAGCCATTGCCGCCGGCGCCTTCTGTTGAGGCATAATTCAGGGGCTGTCACGACGACGGAAGAGTACATACTGTCCGGCGTACATGCTCTTGTCCCATCCCGCTCGCATGCCAGTGTATCTCCCCACTTATCCATCTTAAGGTGCTCTTTCTCCAGCTGAATCGATACTGCAGCAGCTCGTCAGGTCGCCACAAAGATGAATTCGACACTTCAGATCTATCAGGCATCCGATGTCTTGGCTGCAGGACTGTCTTCTACATGTGCGGATGCCTTTGCGACTCCGCTGAATTGTTCAGGCTCGTTGATCGATCCCGCTGCCTCATACACCTGGGCCGGGCTCACGGCCGACAACATTACGAACCTTTGCACCCAGGCCTGTACCAACTCAATCACGACGTTCCGCGAAAGCGTCGTGTCAGCCTGCGGCGACCAGCTCTACACCGACCCCGTCATCAACGGTACCAACGCATCACAACCAATCTACGGCACTGGCCAGACCTGGAATCTTTTGAACGTCAACGATATAACGGCAAGACCTGTTGCCTTCGTCGACTACTGGGCGCTGAATTATCATTTGAATTGCATGACTGACAGGTAAGTCGGCCGGTTGAAGATGACAGCACATACCTGTCTCTGGTGCCCTGATAACCCGTTGACACTCTCGACGCAGCTCTAATCCGCCGATCAATTGTTATCTGAAGTCCCACACCAACTCGAGCGATACTACAGGAGCCGGAGAATCTCTTGACGACTGCGATGCATGTAACTTGGGCGCAGAGTACCTGGAATTGAAGGACCCGCGTTTCTACAATCCTCAGGAAGTCTCTTCCTTCGCATCTCTCACTTCGTCCTGCAGCGTGACTACCTTTTCGACAATAGCGTCACCTACCCCTGTCATCTTGACAAACAACGCGTACATTCTCATTTCTTCCGTTTTGATGGACTGTGGCTGACAAAATGCAGTACTGAAGTGTACAACGGAACCAAGGTAGCCTGCACCGGAACAACCGTCGGTCCTGGGTCTACCCCTTGTGATGAGTTTGCTGCCCAAAATTCCATGAGCACTGCGAATATGCTCGCATTGAATAGTTTGGCAGGCGGATGCGCCAACTGGCCCGGCAACTTATCGTCAATCTGTGTTCAGGATACTTGCGCCACCTACAAGGTCGGCCAGAACGATACATGCCCGTCGATCGCTTCTGCTCATAACATCAGCATTACTCAATTCCTGACGTGGAACCCTGCGATCGATCCACTCTGCCTCAACCTGGATCATCAGGTTGGACACATGGTTTGCGTGGGTAATCCCACGGGTTACATTGCACCGACGACAACAGCATCTGGAGTGCCGACGCTTGGCCCAACAGTGGCTGCGGTCGCACCTACGAATGCTGACCCGCAGTCCAACACCGACTGCGGTGTCTGGTACAATGTTAACGCTGGCGACTATTGCGCATTGGTATGCAACAAACAGGCCATCACTCTTCAAGACTTCTACTTTTTGAATCCGGAGATCAACGCTAACTGTACCAACCTTTTGTTGAGTAAGCAACCCTCAAGTGCGCGATCCTCACCATGGTGCTGACTGACTCTCAACTATTAGACGTCTCGTATTGTGTGGCACCTGTGGGTGATATCGCAACATATCCGGGCTACGGTGGATCTGTACCGACCGCCACAATCAACCCGACGTCTGGCACCATCATCACATCCCTTCCTACTGCAACATTACCGACTTACAACATCACGAACTCCACCGCTTTGCAGTATCCTCTCGCCAACGACTCGATCAGCGGTTGCTTCCAGATGTTAGAAAACAACTGGGGACCGATCAGCTGCGAGGACGCTGCGGACCTCTTCGGGGTTTCTCTTCCGTATTTCCTCTTATGGAACCCCAGTTTGGGTAATTGGACAAGCCCGCCCGATCCTTGCACTCTGCAGAATGAGACATCATACTGCGGAGCGTTCTACAACACATCATCCGTTCCCGCGGCTCCTGATTTGGTCGTGGACACATCGCCCTACTCTCCCGCACCAAATTCGACCGCAGAATGCTACGATTGGTGGTATACCAATAGTGGTGAGCCATCTTTCGTCTCGGGCTCTGTAAGCGTGAATACTCATGTACTAATCGTGCCTTGACTTAGGTGATACCTGCCAATCCATCTGTAATCAAACAGATATTGCCTTTGCCGATTTCTACGCATGGAATCCAGCGATCGGCAAGTGCTAAAACCAAATGGCCACCACGCGAGCAGTGCTGATTTTTGGTCAATAGGCGCCGATTGCACCGGCCTGTGGATCGATTATTCGGTTAGTCAGTTGACACGGAAACGATCAAAGATCCTATCGTTGACCTTATCTCCACAGTACTGCGTTATGGGCCCAGGCTGGCAGAACACATCGTATCAAAATGCTAGTTCGAATGCTCCCACATCAACGGCTTCGTCAGTCTCCGTTCCGGCATCATCAACTGCCAGTGTGTCGGGTCCGCCTGGCCCTACACAGTCTGGCATTGCCTCGGACTGCAGCGAGTACTACGTGGCCGTAAGTGGAGACACTTGCGATGCAATCGCAACCACATACGACATCACCTTCGCTACATTCCTGAAGTTGAACCCAGCTGTCGGCAGTAAGTCAAATGGAGTGTTCCTAACTTGCTCCCTTGCATATACTGAAGTATGTTCGTACAGGCGGCTGTACCAGTCTATGGGTGGGCGAAGCCTATTGCGTTGACGCTCCTGGTACCTCACATACATCCCCCAGCCCGACGTCGACAGCTCCGACGTCCACCGGCAGTGCTCTACCCGGTCCGACACAAAGTGGTATCGTCTCTGATTGCAATACGTTTGCGGATGCACAGAGCGGCGATGGATGTTATAGCTTCGCCCAACGCAACAACATCACTCTGACTCAACTCTGTAAGCTATACCGAGATTTTAGTAGTCACTCTGTGTGCCCATCAGCTGACACCTTTTAGACGATTGGAATGCCGTGCTCGACAATGATTGTGATAAGTGAGTGAGATTGAAAATGATCTTTACCACAGAGAGGACTCGACGCAGGACTGACGTTGACAACAGCTTCTATGCCGGCTACGCATATTGCATCGATGTCAGCTGAGGGCCGTGCAAAAGTGTGAACGCCTCTTCTGCGGTGTAGTGTTATGAATAACCTCTTGCCTTTCGCGGGCGCCCTGTGCAAGCAGTTATAGGCTCTTACATCCTCTACGCAGTCTAAAGGCCCTGATTTGTCCGAGGAAAGTAAGAAATGGTGATTCGTAGAATGGTGTCAGTCATCTGGTCTGGAAGACAAAGTGACTTGTACTATTTGTGTCAATATATTATTGATATTGAGCAAAAAGGGGCTCTGGACCCGCACGTTACGAAGGTCAAGGCAACGGAAAGACGTCAAATTGCTTCAGTCTACTCTGTCGAATCCCAGCACAGCTGCAAGTATCAAGTTCATTCACATGCCGAGATTTCCATATCGAACAGGACAGATCCTTTGCTGGCATTTTGATGTGCACGATCTGTAGCTAGAAGCCGACTGAGCCATCCATTGTGTCGCTTAGAAGCCTCGAAGCTTTTCCGAGGTGTACCTAGGCTACCTTAGAATCGAGAAAGATCCCCGCCAGACATCGGGGCCCCTTCTGGGAGTAGAAAGTCCCCGCGGCGTTTAACTTTATATTTTTTTTCGCTCTGTGCTTCAATGTTGTGATAGAGGATGCCCCACCATGACGTCACAGGGATGCCGCTTCCCGGTTGAGACGTTGAGACAGCTATGTGTCTTTCTTCTCACACCACACCCACATCCTCCGCCTCCTTCTTCGCTGCCACTCTCATAATTTCCACCCAAATCACCAACCATCATCATGGCCTGCCTCCAATCCTTGCCGGCAGAAATTCTCATCCTCATCGCCACCCATATCCAAGCCACCAAGAATTCTCTCACACCTCTAGCAACAACCTCAAAACACTGTCAAACCCACATAGAACCTCTGAACTTCTGGCAGCTTACCGTTCGAGGCAGTTCAGATCTACAATCTTTGTCGCAAAAACTCACGGAGCGCCGATTTTCAGCGCTTCGCATCTTGAACTATGAATTTGACGACATCATCCCATTGCCGGACCCAGAGAACTCTTTAAGCATCAGTGAAGTGACACTCGCGGAATGCAGTGTTGCCTTTACGAGAAATATTCAGGAGCTATTCCAGGTGTTGGAGGAGAAGAGCCAAGTGTTCGGAAACCATCCTGGGATTGAATTGAAGCTTCGTGCTTCGCGCAAACCTGCTTGGAGATGGAGCTACAAGAGGAGTTCACTCTATCTCGAAGAACAAGAATCAGAAGAAGCGGCATCGACGTCACTACGACGAGCTTGGTTAAAGCCACTGGAATCTAATCGTCTGCCCGTTCTCCCCATCGTGACTTCCTTCCGCAACCATGACTTGCCCTCGCGTCTTTTCGAGATGATATGGCCGGGATTATGGACTGAACTTATTTCCTCCTCTTTCCCAAACCTCAAGAAAGTATGCGTGGACGCTGCTGGCAACGAACGCAAAGACGCGAGGAGCAGATACCAAGCACGAAAGGCTTTTGCCCACGGTCTTGGTTCCCTCCCATCTGGAATCACGGATGCAACGGTCAGATATCTCACCTATCCGCCCGCGGACCAGTTTTTCGAACCTCCAAATCTCACGGATTCTCAACTCGGCTACGATATCTTCTCCCATGAGCTAGTACTGTTATCGCAACGCCTTGTTAGGCTTACAATAATCGACGCTACCGTTGATGTCGTCGAATTTTTCAACAGCGATCAGACTGAATGGCCGAAACTTGAAGTTCTCGATTTCTCAGACATACAGATCGCCTGCGCCGATGGAACGTGGTACTTCAACATGGATCCCCGCGTAGACGAGTACGAAGGAGATCCTCAGGCGCGCACGCTTGATGACATGCGTCTGTCTATGGGGGAGGATGAAGTACCTGCTGCCATGGACGTAACTCGTAACGGTTTCCGTCTCGCCATGGACAAGGGAAAGTTCAAGGATGTTTATGTTGCTGCTGCGAAAGCTACTAGACGAATGCCAAAGCTGAGAAAGCTTCAGATTGAGTTTGATGTGCAGGGAGATGCGGGTGCCGGGCCTGGGAACCATGCATTTCATTATTTCCATGGCAAAAGGGGCACTGAGGGGGATTGGTATAGAAGAGGAGGAATTGAAGAGGGAATTAAGGTGGGGTGGGGTTTATGGCCTGCTGTAGATTTCTCAGCATGTGAGGAAGTCCTTGAGGCGTGGAGAGACGTTGGAAAAGCCAAGGGAGCGACGATTGAACTTTACGCACAGGGAAGCCCATCTTATAGAAACTTTAGGCTCATTGAATGAAAGACGCCGCATTTGAGCTTGCATACTTCGGACATCTTGGAGTCATATACCAACATACCCAGTCTTTCCCTAGAATTCAATCCTACATTATAGCATTCTGCCTTATGGTTTTAAGTGTGATTCCGTTGTGTCAATTTCAGTCTTGTCTTCAACATTGTTTGTCAGCCAGAGTCGCTCAAGATTGCCAGAAAGATGTCAAGACCGTCAGAAACCACCTATAAACGGAAAATTTGACAGCAATTACGAAGCCTTGTCAACTGAAGAGCAAAGTAAGATACATACTGTCTAGAACAGTCGCATTGTCGCAGCATCTGACTGGCCAAGTTGAACCCTGCGATGAAGTGAATGATTGCTCGACCAACCGGAAGCCGGCATCTGCTTACAGGAATGAGGAGTGAATCCAGCTGCAGCAAATTCCGATTCGCTACGGAACATATATCATCGACCTCGCGCAGTTTCAGTCATGAATAGTTGAATTATTTTAACTATTCAAAGTACCTATACCTAGAAGCACGAGGAAGTATTAGGAGTCTATGCTTAGGGTTAGGGTTGGTGTAGAGAAGCAAGTATATAACGACGACTACATATATATTTCGTAGAAGATAGGTACATATAACTATGTTTTGTATTGAAATCTACAGCCCTATTACACAAAACTCAGTGTGTAGTGTATGTATAGCAAATTTCCCCCCTCTTTGGGCCGAATTGGCTGTAGTAGAAATTGAACCCCTATTCCTGATTTACCTAAGGTAATTGAATGTTCAGACTTTCAAACGAAATCTCTGGTAACTTTACGGCAACGTGTTGCAAATTTAAAAAACGCAGCTCATTCTGTAGGCAAAGACTGGATTAGCTGTATAAACTATGTTTAATAATATATAAGTGCTATTGTTATGGCTGAAATCCATACAGGAGTTGCAAAGTCTAGGAGTCTGCTAAGCGTTTCGGCGAAAAGTAGCATCTTAGTGGGCGGTAGGCATCTCGACGGAGTAGTCAGCGGATATCTCGGGAAGAGCAAGTAAGCATCTCGGGGGCGGGGAGGCTGGGATGCTTAGACAGCGGGTATCTCGGCAGTATGTCTAGCAAGGTGTGACTTTTCAACTACAAGCCAACCATTCAATGAAGTACAATTCAAAGTCAAGTCATACATGAAAAGTTTGACTTTGAATAGCAGTTCGTCATAAGTCAAATTCTATGTTGGACAGTAGTCACCGCCATGTTTCGACTAGCCCGTTGTCGACATGGAATCCCATCGGGTCAGTGTATGAATCGCCTGGCTGATCAGAGATAGCTCGTGCCTGGTCGCCGCCCAAAGGTGAAGTGAGCTGTGAAGGTCTCGATTGTTTCGCAGCCGCCACATATTCCCCTGCAGTAGCGGCGCTTCGCCTGTGCAGATATAGAAGACTCTTCTTTCTCGTACAGTTGAACGTAGAGCCCCTCTTCAAAAGCGATGGCGAGCCGCGATTGTGGGTGATGGTGGGTGTAAGTCGTGCGTGGTGGTCGGAGAAGAAGGTGGAGGATGTGGTGTGAGTGAGGTACCTCCTAAGAAACATGAAGGCGGCTACATGTATTTTCCATCGGAAAGCGGCACGCCTTGTGACGTCGAGGTTTGGCGATCTGGTCCAGAATTTCTAGGAGACGCTTTCTGCAAAGCCACGGCCTGTATTCTTTGGACGACTGGCAAGGTGTGATGCAGTCGGCTGCTCTTTCGAGGTTGATATAACCATGTCTGGCAAACGTGAAGAGCAAAGATACATGTAGATATAGATGCCGAGCTGTAAAAGAACAGCCAGGAGCTGAAAAGATTCGATTCGAGACTACGAACATATATTCTTCTTGACTTACCTTTTCCTGCGGTCAGCGTAGCGTCAAAGCTCATATCGCTGTCTGTCTCACAGGAAGATGTCCCGCACCTTCAAAGCATCGCATCCCAGTTGAATCAAAGAATCTCGTCGAGCAATGTTCTGTAAGTGCGGTAAGTTCTCAATCTTCGCTAGACGTATAACTGCATGTAGCCACTGGGGTGAGGCATACTGAGTAGATATCCTAGCGGTGGTGCATTGGGAAGAAAGATATGAGGGGAAAAAGAGGGGGGAAAGAGAGGAAAAGGCATTAGGCAAGACTTCACGCGCAGAACCTGCGATGGACAGAGATGGCGCATGAACCTGCGATACATCTCTACGAAGATTGTACATGTCCTCCTGGGGAGAGGGACATGTTTGAGCGCGCAGAACCTGCGATGGCGTCTCACGGCGGTGCATCTTTGACAAGACACACCTGATTGAACATGCAGAACCTGCAATCACGAGAGAAGAGTAAAGCGAAAAACTTGTAGTCTTTCTCTCGTATGAGACATTTGAAGTCGGGTATGGTGTTGTGTGTGTGTGTGGGAGAGGGTATCTGGTCGTCTCTTACGTCCGTCCGATTCATTCCCGGCATTCCTCCTCAACAATCATCATCAAAACGCCATCTTGCTTCCCCGACCCATCCATGCGCCCATCTTTCAAACTTTTGTTGGTTGGTCGTCCAGTGGTGAGATTGCATCAAGACATCTAAGCCTTGGTGCGCTTCTTCTCGTTGGCGACACGGCCGGCGGCGATGCGCTCGATGATGTTCTCGCGGTCCTTGTCGAGCTTGAGCTTGGTGATTTCCACCTTGGAGGGCGCGATGCCAATGGGGACGGATTGGCCGTTGGACTTCTCGCGGGCGACGCGCTCAATGTGAACGACGTACTTGAGGCGGTACACCGAGGTGACCTTGCCCTCACGACCCTTGTTGGTGCCGCGCTTGATGATGACCTCGTCGTCCTTGCGGATGGGGATGGCGCGGACCTGGATTAATGATATTAGAGGGGAATTGATGGGAGGTGTGTATCAAGACAAGCATACGTTGTGCTTCTCGCGGAGTTCTATTATGCTGTCAGTGAATGTTCATCAAATATCATCAATGGCTTCAAGATGGACACACCCTTGGAGAGAGGAGCGCTCATGATCACGCGGCGCACGCTGGAAGGCGCGGAGAAGTGAGCCTTGCGGCTCTTTCTCCGGCTCGACGACAGGCTGGTGTTGATCTTCGTCATTTTGATGGTGCAAGACTGCTGTGTGTTATTATGAAGATGTCGGCGTCGCGAGGAGGAGGAGGAGGAAGAGAGAGCAAAACTTCAAATTCGAGATTCGATGGGATGTGATTGTGGGGATCGCAGCGCCAAGCCAGAAGCAAATTTCATTCCAGTCCGGCCGACAGCCGCGATTAGCACCCTATACGATCGACCTTACACGATTTCTCGTTCGACTTCCTATTAGTTTTCCTCGTAATTCCTACTTTTATATCCGGAAGTGTCTACGTTAATGTCTAGTAATAACTATTAAGGACGAAACCTCGCTATTACTACGAGTACTAGATACTTAGTCGTAGGATTTCGATAACGCTAATTCGAAGAATATTATCTAATTTAATTTAAATAGCGATGTCGACGACCTATAATAATAGCCGAACTCCTATAAATATAGCGTAGTATCTCTACTAGCGTTTATAGTATTTATAGTATATAGACGTCCTATCGATTAAGGTATACGGTTTCGGTACCGGACGCTAATAAATTATTATAGAACCTTTATATATATAGTAGTCGTCCCTATAGCGAACTATATCGTTAAGGACCTAAAAGGATATACTAATAAATCCTTAAGCGTACTACTCGTAACTATTTAGGAACTTAGTAAAGCCGCTAGACCTCTATTTATCTATTACGGTTAAGATAAGACAAAAGCGTACTAAAGTCGTAATATTAAGTTACTCGACGAGGTATCTAAGAGGTTCTAGGATCGACGTAAAGGTATAGGTTTACGGGAGGATCTATACTAAGTTAGCTCCTAAGTTAGCTCTAAAACGTTACTAGCGGAGGCTATAGTAGTAGCGGAGGCTACCCGTAATACTACCCCCCCCCCTTTAAAACGGTACTAGTCCTCTAAGCGCTACTATCGTTATTATCTATCTCGCTTACTATTAAGCGTATTATCCTACGTTACGGTTAGAGCGCTCTAGCTCTTATTAAGCGTAACTATAGTATAAAAGCTATATTTCTATCTTCCGTATTATTAAACTCGTTATTAGCTTTAGAATTATTATTATCGTTATCGGAAGGGATAAACTTAGCGGCTATTAGGGATAGGCTACTCTAGTTAAGGTTAGTAAGGTTAGTACTCTTTACGTTCTAATAACCGTAATAAGAGCGGACAACTATATTCTATCCCTTAGCGCCCTTAATAACGAGCTTCCTACTAGCTATATAAGACTAGTTAGTAACTAATATAGTTTCTATAACCTAAGGGTAGTTAAGCTATCTATATAACTACGTACTAATAACCGTATAAGGTTAAGGCTTATATATATACGTATCGTTTCCGACTATCTTAGCTATCCTTAGGTTATTAACCGTAGCGGCTTCGCTATCTTATAACTCGTATTAACCGTATTTATACGCGAGAGCTATAATACCTACCGTACGCGATTAGCTATATAAGACGTTCTCGTTTAGGTAGCCTTTTATAGTTCGGCTATCGACGCTATTCCGAGTAGGAGCGGCTACTATTTAACGAGCTAACTATAAACCTATAGCTATCTCTCGGAAGATCTAGCTATATAGCGGTATAAAGCTACTAACTAGTAATAGTTTATCTAGATAGCTATAGTAGAAGTCTACGATAGAGGTAGCGGCTCTATTAATTATATTTAGAGTAGGTTCCTAAGTAGCCTTACTCTTATTATATCCTATCTACTTAACTTTATATCGGAGTTCCTTCGTCTTACTACTCTTCGATACTCGTCCGGGTAGCGTATACTATTTTAAATCGAGAATTTCTTCTACTACCTACTCGGTATTAGGTTCTTCGTTACGGATAATCGTAACTAGCGGTAGAGATAGAGCTAACTACTCTAGTAAAGGGTCGTTAGCTATAAGCTAGAGGAGGTTTAGGTAGAAGGTATTAAATAAAGCGCTTAGCCTAGGTTCGTTCGTAAGGTCTAAGCGATAGACATTATAAGAGAGTACTTTAATAATTTTATACGGTCCTATATTCTTAATATTAAGCTTCTTCGTAGGACGCTCCGTACGCTAGTTCTTAGTATTAACGAAAACACTCTATCTAACTTTATAAGAAGGAGGTTGTCGGCGATATAGGTTAGCTATTTCTTCTTAAGTAGCCTAGGCTAAGAGAATCTATCTACGAACGTACTCGTAGAGTTTAGTTATATAGGCTATAAACTTAGAGGCGGATTTAGCGTCTAAACGTTACTTATAAGGGAGTAGTAGTAACGGTATATCTAACTAAGCGTCTATAAACCGCGGGTTCTATCCCTTTTCGGCGAAGAACGGCGATACTCTAGTTACGTCCGAAATAGTATTATTTCTAGAGAATTCTACGACTAGTAGCTAGTTAACATAGTCGTCTTAAGCGTAGTCGTAAAAGGCTCTTAGGTAGGTTTCTATTACTTTGTTAGTATTTTCGGACTAGCTATCCGTCTCCGGGTAGAAGGCGGTAGATAGTTTTAAAGATACGCCTAGGAGCTAGTAAAGGCGCTTCTAGAAGGTAGAAATCTACTAACTACCGTAATCTAAAACTATCGTACTAGGTAGGCCGTAGTATTTAAATACGTACTTTAAGAAGAGTAGTACGTAGTATTTAGCTATTATATTGTTTATTTCTATTAAGTAGCGGCCTTTCCTAAGCCGGTCTATAACTATAAGGATGTTCTTATAGGTTATACCGTTAAAGCTACTTTTATAGGGTAGTAATTCTACTATAAAATTGATAGCGATATCCTTCTAGAGATAGAATAGAATTAGAAGTAACTATAATAGCCCTTAGTATAGTTATTAAGAGGGTTTCGACGTCCGGTAGACGCAATAATTACGGATAAATCGTCTTACTATCTACGCTAGTCTCGGCTAAAGGAAAGAGTAAGAGACTAGCTCGTATATCTTTATACGCCCTAGGTAGCTAGCGGCTAGTACTTTATAAAATGCCTTTAGAATCTACGTACGTACCGGGCTATTAGGTCCTAGCCTAGAATCATTGTCTAGAATCTATAGAGAGTAGTCGCCGTAGCGGGTTTTTAGGTAGATAAGCTTAATATCGCTAGCTTATAGGGGAGTAACTAGCTATACGTCGGTATCGTTAATCCTATACTTCCGGAATTCGGTTACTAGCTATCCTAATTCGAGTTACTTTATAGCTAACTATATAGCTTCTAACTTATAAAGCTTCTTTACCGAGCGGAATAGGTCTATACTAAGCTCTAGGTCGTCCTATATATCGATAGTAGCGGCTATAATCTCTAGGCTAGCGACTTAGATTTAGGCGTATACTCCTATACTAGATTACTAGAGGCGGTTCGGCGTAAGTATCGTACGCTTTATATACTATATATAAGGGTCGGAGTCGTCCTTAGGAAAGTATTAAGAGAGTCTAGTAAAAGCGTCGGGTTTCTCGCCCTATTTTCCTAGCCGATAGTATATTATAAAGTTAAACTAAGAGAGGAACTTAGCCTAGCGAGCTTACCGCCTATTTAGTTGTTTCGTACTTATAAAGTACTCTAGGTTCTTATAATCGGAGTATACTACGATAGGTCGTTCGGATATGTTATCTATAAGCGGTAAGAAGCTATCGTCGCTATCGGGCTAGGTAAGGTTACTATTAAGGAGGTCTATACTATCAAAATCTCCTCCGCCGGAGGCTAGCTCTAGACGCTATTTCTTAAAAGCTTTTACGATCGCTATTAATTCCTTATCGTAAATATCGTAGTTATATTTAGCTAGTAACATTTTCTTAGAGAGATACGCTATAGGTCTTAGGATATAAGTAACGGGGTCCCTCTATAAGAGGACGGCCGTAGTTATAAAGTCGAAAGTATTAGTTTCTAGAATTATCTCCTAGCCTTATATAAAGTAAGCTAATACTAGTACTATAATAAACGCGGCCTTAAGGGAGAGGAAGGCTTATTCGTACTCTTCTATCTAGTTCTATAGAAAAGCTTTACTATTGTTGTTTATAGTTTTCGTTAGGTTAGTTAATAGAGCTATAATTCTAGAGAACTAGTAGATAAAGCGTCTATAGAAGTTCGTAAAACTAAGGAATACGAGTACGTCCTTAACGTTGCTCGGGGACTACTATTCTTAGATAGTAGCGACTTTCTTAGGATCTATACGGATACCGTCTTATCTAATAATTATGCCTAAGTATTTAGTTTCTTATACGTAGAATTCGTACTTATTAATATCGAGCTAAAGTCTAGCGTCGCTAAGCTTTACTATAACTTTACGAATATAGGCTTTATGTTCGTCTAGCGTATCGCTAAAGATTGAGTAATCATCTAGATATACTAAGGTGAAATCGTCTAGGTACTTATAGAGAGCGTCGTTAATATAAGACTAAAACGTACTAGGCGTATTATAGAGGCTAAACGGTATAACTACGTACTTAAACTAGCCGTATCTCGTTATAAAAGCGGTTTTCTACTCGTCTCCTTCTATAATCCGGATATAATTAAACGCTATAATCATATTAAGCTTTATAAACTATTTCTTACTAGAAAGGCGGTTTAAAGTGTCCTAGATTAGTAGTATTAGATACCTACTCTTTATAGTTAATACATTTAAAGCTCTATAGTTAAGGTAGATTCTTAATCCGCCGCCTAGTTTCTAAACGATTAAAACTAGAGTAGTAGCTAGACTATTACTATTTCGAATGTTACTAAGTTCTAATTAACCGTTAACCTAGTGTTTAACGACTTTGTTCTCTAAGGCTAACATTAGATACGGCCTTTTAAATAGCGGCTACGTACTAGGTAATATGTTACGGGTAAGCAAAGTATATACGGATGCTTAGTATAGGATATAGTAAGTTCGATAAAGAGGAAAGCTATCTATAGCTATACGAAAAGGTATAGGCTCCTCGATGACTAACCTAGCCTTCTAGCTTAGTAGCACTAGATCCTAGTATTAACACTACTAGGGCAACGCCCTTTACATTACCCCCTCCCTCCCGGTCCTTTAGTAGGGAGGCTATACTATATATTAGCCGTCCTATCCTTACGCTACTATTATAGCTAGCTATTAGGAAAAAGTTTCCTATTATCCTCTATTTACTCCGAAAATCTTCTTATTATCGCATTTATACGACTTCTATCTTTTTCTATATAAAGTTCATCGTAAACTTCGCTATTATATACTAGTTTTCTCTACTAGTATCTATTTACTTCGAAAATCTACCTATTATTAAAAATCGA
>KZ110003.1:537-48311 GCA_002116395.1 Ramularia endophylla | reverse complement strand
TGTGCGACATTCTCTGGGCCGATCCGCTGGAAGAGTTTGGTCAGGAGAAGACGCAAGAATATTTCATTCACAACCACGTTCGAGGCTGCTCGTACTTCTTCAGCTACCCCGCTGCCTGCGCCTTTTTGGAGAAGAACAATCTGCTCTCCATCATTAGAGCACACGAAGCGCAGGACGCCGGCTACAGAATGTACAGGAAAACTCGAACGACAGGATTCCCTTCAGTGATGACCATCTTCTCAGCACCCAACTATCTGGACGTCTACAACAACAAGGCCGCAGTGTTGAAGTACGAAAATAATGTTATGAACATTCGGCAGTTCAACTGCACTCCTCACCCTTACTGGCTGCCCAACTTTATGGATGTCTTTACTTGGTCGCTTCCATTCGTTGGTGAGAAGATCACAGACATGCTCATTGCGATCTTGAACACTTGCAGCAAAGAGGAGCTTGAGGACGAGACGCCATTATCGTCTGGTCCAGCCTCTCCAGCCCTCACTAGTAACAATACTTCGCTGGCCAACATGGACCCAGAGAGCACCGAATACAAGCGCCGCGCCATCAAGAACAAGATTCTTGCCATTGGTAGACTTTCACGCGTTTTCCAGGTTCTGCGTGAAGAGTCGGAACGCGTCACCGAGCTCAAGACTGCTTCCGGTGGCAGATTGCCTGCTGGCACACTCATGCTCGGCGCCGAGGGCATCAAGCAGGCTATCAGCTCTTTCGAAGATGCTCGCAAGGTGGATCTACAGAACGAGCGTCTGCCACCTAGCCATGAAGAAGTGCGACGAAGTGCTGAGCACTCTAGAGATGAGGCACTGAAGCGGGCTTCAAGAGAAGCAGAGAACGACACTCAGCTTGCTGGAGTGGCCAGACGCATCTCAATGTCTTCTGGATCGAAGAACACTCGGAAGCCCTAGATGCGATATGAACGATGAAGGAAGTGGAAGAAAATGTTCATGCAACCAGAGCGACAATGTAGTCAGATGCTATATGCGCTGCGCGCCATTGAGAGTGATGCCGAATGGATGGGCCGAGCAGAAGCTTAGACCCAACGATTGTGCGAAAGACTCCCTAGCAATGAATGTACATGGAGTGGGACACTCCCATAGAAGAGGAGAATGTGGTCCACTGGTGGCGACTTGAGAAATCTCCTTTCTGGAGCTAATTGCGCACTTATGTGGTTTATGATGACCAGGACACAGCTACAAGAAGAATTCCAAGACCGAGAACTCTCCAATCCAGCTCTTCTTCATCCACTACCACGGAGAATGGTGAGATCATGCATTCTCTGGCACTCTACGTGACACTACCGATATGCTTTCCAACCATGCGTCTTCCCTCGAAAGCAATTTCCTCAGCTCTTCATGCTAGATCTCCGCTGATATAACATAGAATCGCATTGACTTGCACCAAAGGTTATGCTTTCCAACCATGCGTCTTCCCTCGAAATCAATTTCTTCGGCTCTTCATGCTAGATCTCCGCTGATATAACATAGAATCGCATTGACTTGCACCAAAGGTTCGCCTTCCGCCGCGAACAATGCCGGCTCCGCATTGGTAAATGGTTTCCCCAAAGGTACCACCCCTTCTGCATCACTATAGGCTTGACATTGAACAGCATCGACATTCACATTGACGGCAGCGCTGTGGTTGAAAGAGTGTCAGCGAATACATGTCTACGGAAAACGACTGTGCGTGTGCGAGAAGTTGTGATCGTATGAGACTAGCAAAGAACTACATCGAACGTACCCAGCATCGAACGTGATCTCAGAGACGACATCGCTGTAGGTTGCGAGTATATTCAATTCTGTGGGAGCTCTTCCGTATACTGGTTGTTCGTTTAGGGGTTTCTCATTTAGGTTCAAGGAGATGCCGTAGTATCTTATTTGGCGTTGGTTTAGGATTGGAAATGCTGATGAGAGGGCAATGAACGTCAAGGGAATGATGATTGTAATGGCGAACATTTTGAAGAAGTAGGTTGGGTCGAAGTGAATTGAGGTATGCAACGGACTTTGAGGTTCCTTTTTGAAGACAGATGATGCCTGTCTGTCTTGGAGAGCTGAGCCATCCGCCAATCCCGGGTAGAACTATACGAGATATATCTATAGCTCTCTATACAGCATCATTGCAACACGATCTTGGCTAAGGAAGGAGGTTGTACCGGTGACCGATCGAAAGTAGGTTGAACCACGGCATACCTCTGCAAATAAGATGTACCTGGCATAGGATGAACTATCATCAGCATGTTCGATGGACTCTCGAATCAGAAAGACGGGATATCATTCGGTTGCTGTTCTCCTGGGTGACCGCAATATTCGCTACTTACTAAAACAAAATCTGACTGGACTGCTGTACAAAGCGCTGGCGAACAATTAAAGCGTTCCCACGGCACATCTCCCTGGATATTTGGAGTACACTTATAGCAGATCGCGCTGGATGAACTGGTCCCGCAACGTCTTGCCCAAGCTTGCCGGGCTTCTCTCCACAACAACGCCAGCAGCCTCCAATGCCTTGATCTTGCTGTTCGCGTCACCCTTGCCTCCTGAAACAATGGCACCTGCGTGACCCATTCTCCGGCCTGGAGGAGCAGAGATACCAGCGATGAAGCTGACGACAGGCTTACCCTGGCCGTCCTTGCCTCCATTGTTATATTGCTTGAGGAAGTCTGCTGCCTCCTCTTCTGCCGAGCCACCAATCTCTCCAATCATAATAATGCCATCAGTCTCACCGTCTGCGAGGAAGACGCGTAGGCAGTCAATGAAGTTGGTGCCGGAAAAGGGATCACCACCAATACCGACGACGAGCGACTGGCCGAGACCAGCTTGTGTAGTCTGGTTCACGGCTTCGTATGTGAGAGTACCGGAGCGGGAGACAATACCGATACGGCCGCGCTTGTGGATGAAACCTGGCATGATGCCAATTTTGCATTGTCCCTGTGAGCGCGCTGTCAGCTTTGACCGCGTGCGATAGAGTGAAGTATATGCAATGCCAGGGAAGTGCAGAAATGTGTAATGTACAGATGTTTTTCAGAGAATAACGTTATAATCAATCCCGCCATAGGCAGGTCAGACTCTTCCTATCATGTTTGTTTTTTGGAGTCTCATCACAAAAACGAAGTAATCGGGGAACGGGGAGTGTATCGGAGAGTAATCTTACAGGAGCGATGATTCCAGGGCAGTTGGGTCCGACCAGTCTGGTCTTATCTTGGGTCTTGAGCATGTCTGTAATGCGGACCATGTCGTGTTGCGGGATACCCTCAGTAATGCAGACAACAAGAGGGATCTCAGCCTTCAAAGCCTCCTCGATACCAGCAGCAGCGAGCGGTGGTGGGACGAAGATAGCAGAGGCATCAGCGCCGGTTGCTTTTCTGGCCTCCTCGACGTTGGCGAACACTGGCTTGCCGAGATGCTCGCTGCCAGCTTTCTTTGGGTTGGTGCCTCCCACGACATTTGTGCCATACTCAATAGCCTGCGTCGCGTGAAAGGTACCCTGCTTGCCAGTGAAGCCCTGGAACAGGACCTTGGTGTCCTTTGTGAGCCTCAGGTTGAGGCCAGTCTTCTCGTAGCCTGAAGGGTTGCCAGGCGCATCTTGTGGGGAGATGGTGGCATATGGCGCGGCCAGAGAGCGAGTTATGCCCTGAGGGGCGCTGCGCACCGCGCGCGTGAGGCCCGCGCGAACGGACTGCATTGTGAGGTGAGGTAGATGGGGGAGGGAGTGAGTGGGAAAGATTGCATGAAGCTCTGTCGCGGAAAAGCACGGGATGAAAACGTGCTAGCACGAGAATACGAAGTAAACGAGCTGCCACGAGAAGCGAAGCACATGCAAAAGTTGAACACTGCAACAGCACCTTCAAAACCTCATCTCTGTGCAATCCCATCAAGGCCGCTGCACTTACCTTCGACACTCCAAGATGGCGACCATGACAGAGAACTACCACGAGAGCAAGTTGAAGCGCCTGCCCGCCTCAAAAGTCGCCAAACTGGCACCCGAAAATGAACGATATATGCGAGCATGCGCCGACGTAGCAAATTGGCTGGTGGAAGACTTTGAGAGCACACAACAGAGTGGCGGACCCAAGAAAGACATCAATTTGAACTCTCTGCGGAGTCAAATGGCGAAGAAGCATTACCTTTCCCGACAACCGCCGCTTACAGACATCATCGCTGCTGTTCCGGAGCAATATAAGAAATACATACTTCCCAAGCTGATCGCAAAGCCGATCCGAAGTGCCAGTGGTATTGCAGTGGTTGCAGTCATGTGCAAGCCTCATCGATGTCCCCATATCGCATACACTGGCAACATCTGCGTATATTGTCCTGGTGGTCCAGACTCAGACTTCGAGTACAGCACTCAGTCATATACGGGATATGAGCCAACAAGTATGCGAGCCATCAGAGCTCGATACGACCCATTCGAGCAAGCTCGAGGCAGAGTGGACCAGATTCGAAATCTAGGCCACAGCGTAGACAAGGTGGAGTACATCATCATGGGTGGGACTTTCATGTCACTTTCTCCAAAATACCGCGAAGAGTTCATTTCTCAATTACACAATGCCCTCTCTGGCTATCAGACCAACGATGTTGATGAAGCAGTCATGGCCGGCGAGCAAAGCACAACGAAGTGTGTCGGGATCACAATCGAAACAAGACCCGACTACTGTCTCCCACCACATCTCACCGACATGCTCCGATATGGCTGCACACGACTAGAGATTGGCGTACAATCTCTCTATGAGGATGTAGCTCGAGATACCAACCGTGGTCACACCGTCAAAGCTGTCTGCGAGACCTTTGCCCAAGCAAAAGACGCAGGCTTCAAAGTCGTCTCACATATGATGCCCGATCTTCCCAATGTCGGCCTTGAGCGCGATCTCTTCCAATTCCAAGAATACTTCGCCAACCCAGCATTCCGGACAGATGGTTTGAAGATCTATCCTACTCTTGTCATCAGAGGGACTGGCTTGTACGAGCTTTGGCGAACAGGCAGGTACAAGAACTACACACCTAATGTCCTAATCGACATCGTCGCGAGAATATTGGCCCTCATCCCACCATGGACAAGAATTTATCGCGTGCAGCGTGACATTCCCATGCCACTTGTCACATCCGGTGTCGAGAACGGTAACCTCCGCGAATTGGCTCTCGCACGCATGAAAGACTTTGGCACGACATGTCGGGACGTTCGCACGCGAGAAGTCGGTGTCAACGAAGTCAAGCACAAGATCAGACCTAACCAGGTAGAACTCGTACGAAGAGACTATGTAGCCAATGGTGGCTGGGAGACCTTCTTAGCTTACGAGGATCCAAAGCAGGATATTCTGATTGCATTGTTGAGATTGAGGAAGTGTAGCGAGAAGTACACATATCGCGAGGAATTGATCGGACAGCCTTCAAGTCTGGTGCGCGAGTTGCATGTCTATGGTTCTGCTGTGCCTATTCACGAGCGTGTCAAGGGTAAATCACAGCATCAGGGATACGGTACGCTGCTGATGGAGGAAGCGGCGAGGATAGCAAGGGATGAACATGGATCGAAGAAGATCTCTGTCATCTCGGGAGTGGGTGTACGAGGTTACTATAAGCGACTGGGGTATTGGCTTGATGGGCCGTACATGAGCAAGTGGTTGGAAACGGACGACGGCGACAGCGACGAGGAATGAAGAACAATCACGCTAATCCAAAACGAAAAACTTGACTTGAACACGATATCGTGTACATTGTCTAATTTGGGTATTTCCACCACATGCAGTCATGGCTTGTCAAATGGCCGCATCATCTCTTCGGAGAAACAATTCTATCATGTCAGCCTTCTTCCTCTGCTGAGCGCTCCTGGCCTTGTCTCCGCCAACTGGCTCTGTTCGTATGAGAGGGTCCGCAAAGACTTTGGCCAACGCAGGACCGGCCTGCTCTTTAGTGGGAGCCGTTGGCACCCTTCCAAAAGTCGCAATCTTCTTCAATGCTCCTGCAGCTTTCTTCGGACTGGAAGGAGGCTCATCCTTATTTCGATCTGTCCCCGCTCGCTCCTGGATCATACGCTCAAGCATCGATGTCAGAAGGATGAACGAGATAGAATGACTAGGGCTTTGAGATAAGATCTCTTGGATCGCTGTCCGCTGCTCGTCGTTTGAAGGCCTCGACGATTTCGCTTTCTCCTTCTCGGTAAGATAAGTTTCGACTTTGGGCCAGATCTTGGCGGGCACAACTCCATCCGGCATACTGCGGAGGAACAAGAGTAGAAGGCTAGAAAGCACATATAGTCTTTGGATCCGGGGAAGATCCTGCGGGATACTAGGCTCCAGAGGCTTGTCCTCGTCGAGTGCATTGCATGCCTCGCTCATAGCTTCGCTCCAATGCGTGGTGGTACGCTCGGTCCAACATTCTTCAGCAAAAGGCCAAGCAGCGTGTTCATCCCATGGTGCGGCGTTCACTGGAGGTGACGAATCGCCCGAGTCCGTCGTCGTAACGCCAGAGTTTGTCATATCCCACTCGGCCACAGCGCGGATCCCCAGCTCTTCTATCGCTTCCGTCAGCCGGAACAGTTCTCTAGGGGCGGAGAAACGAACAGGTTCATCTTCATCGCTAGACGATGAAGGTTTCTGTGCTCCCGCTGCGCTGTCGGATTTTAAATCTGAATCTCCTCCGTGGAGTTTGCTAGAAAAAGCATTTGCGGCACTGACCGCTGCCTTGACGGCTTTGCCTTTGTCAGAAGGTTTCTGGCCTTGAAGTCGTCGTACACCACCTTCTGGTATGCGCACCAGCTTCGCTACAGATCTGGAGAGACTGCTTTCCAACCACTTGCCCTTTATTGGTATGAAGTGGTCTCGACCGTTCTCAACGCGCAAAACAAGAATCTCATCCAGAGTACGATGGTCGTCGTTCAATAATCGCACATCATCCATGTTCATGATACGAAGTTCAAGCTCGATCGCGCAAGTTTCGCCCGGCTCCAGCATAACAAGGTCGGATGTTGTGGATGAGCTGGGTGTGGCTTTGCCGTTGATCACCATACCAAGCCATTTCGGTGCTATGCCGGGCGCCTGTTCAGCATCTACGGGTCTCTCCATAAAGGAGAAGCTCGCAGGCACGCGGCTGGTGTTGGCGATTGTCAGCGATCGATGTTTGCTCTGCGCCCAGCGCACATCGCCGAAATTTACTCCCTCAAACTTATCGTTGGGACTGTCATCTTCAGATACGGCCTGGGTGGAATTGTGCTTGTCGACCACGACGGTAACGTTTGGGCGACTTTCGTTCTCGGTCTTGTCCAGTTCTCGGGCAGCCTCGGCATGAATCTTGGCTTTCAGCTCTGGCACTACCGCATCGTACTTTAGCATGAAGCTCGCGTCCAGCGGTTTGTGGTCGCTAGAGAGAACACGTTGGTGAGCTGTGTAGTACTCCAAGTCAATCTCGTCTTCAAAGCCCTCTTTGGTGATCACCACTCCATCCTCAACATCGTCATACTCATCGTACTCGTCAGCGGCATCTGCGCCATCCTGTTCAGGGTCGTAATCGTAAAGCATATCGTCATCTTTTGCGGCTTCGTCAATCCCACTGGCATGCATCTCCTCATCTTTCTTGCGAGAACTAATCTCCTCGCGGATCTTGGCTTCGTACGCCAACTTGTCTCTCCTGGTACGATAGAGTATGCGGTCACACCATGAGGGTGCGCGCTTCTTCTCGCTAGAGTCGAACACTCCGACGCTGCCGGCATCATACTTGTAAGTAGGTAGAAACGTGATTGGACCTTCCCTCCAGCCGTCGTGGAAGGCTTTCCGAGTCCTGATCTGCTGCTGAAGCTCGTCATGAGGAAGGAGAGATGATAGAGTTGTTTGCAGTGCGGCGGGATCCTCGCTGTGCATAATCTCTTCGCCAAGCGTTGTTGTAGTCCTGTTGCTGTCCGTGCTACGACGAGTATCCACGCTGGAACGAATTGAGGGTGCAGTAGAGACAGATTGCGATGAACCGTCTTCTGATTCGCGCTGTTTCGCCGACTCCGTGGCTTCTTGTATTTCGTGCTCGATTTTGCGGGCAGACCGATTGCTGAGGTCGTATTCGTTGCGCGTGTGAAGCATGAGCAGACGTCGGACATCATCGCCAGGTATACCTTCCAGACGGTAGTTGAGATCTCCGCACCAGAACGCAAAGTCTTCGTCGCCAATTTGTTCGCCGGTCGACTGTGAAAGGTCCATGGCATCCTGGATGGGCTCAAAGCGAGTCCGGCTTAGAATTTGAGCGGCATCCCAATTTCGACGCTCCAGTGATGTTTTGTCGGCACCAGCTGCGAGATGGCTGTTCACAAAGACTAGGCGTGTCGTCTCTCCAAGCACTATTCGCGCTGTCACAGCACCTTTGTTGCCCATATACCCCATCAATCCTGTTCCCACCGACGTTGTTGATACTGACTTGACATCCTTGGCCACGTCTGGTGCAGCGTATATCAACAGTAAGAGTCCAATAAGTTGCTGCTCTGCGACTAGTTTGTATCCCTTTGGCAAAGCAGCGTCCATGGCGTCTTTCCATTTGTTGCTTGCAGCAGGATCGGTATATGGTCGCAGTGCTTCAGTTGCAGAAGAGATATCGACGACTTCTTGCAAAGACAAGACATAGAGTCCTACGTCGCTATTGCTAGGCAGGACACTCGTGTCGCCCAATGGAAGAGTCTCTTTCTTACGAGCATAACGAGCTTCTTGCTCGTCCACGTCTTCCACGCTTTCTCTTCGTTCTTCATCCAAATTCAGACCAGTCAGTCCTGCGGCAATTCCTTTGCCACCCACGAACCAGCCTCCCACGTCCTTCTCCGTCCCCTTGAATGCAGCGACATTCCAAGTTCCGATCTTGATGCGCACGTGCTTGGGTCGAACGTATTCTGCTCGGCGACTGTAGACGACCTGAGCTAGACTTTGGTATACTTCAGCTTCCTCTTCCTCGTCATGATCGCTGTGCTCTCCAGAGGAACGGGCGATGGTCGAGGCCCGGCTTGGTGTTGGAAACGAGCCTGGAACGTCTTGCATCAGGCTGCTCGCTACGCTCGTTGGCCGCGAGTGTGAGGCCATGTCGCACTCTGTTCACTGCTTCACATGCACATGCACATGCATGGTTGGTGACACCTTCAGAGCTCTTGGTAAGAGCACTGTCTGTTGTTGCGAGTAATGTCCAATATTGACAACAAAGCGCATATTTCCCACTTGTGCCTTGCCTGGCATGGCAGCCCTCACTGACGTCGTTGGCGGAAGCTTCGTGTGTGTGGATCGCGCTTCGTCTTGCTCACACGCGGGTCTGGGAGCATGAACCGAAGCTTTCAACACCAACATCAACATCAACATCAACCAACACTCACCATTCACATTCATCCTTCACATTTGTGCACATTCAAATAGCTAACAACAATCGCCAACTTCACATCAATCAACATTGACACCATAACACCAACATGCCGCCCAAGCGCAAGCCGAATCGCACCACGCAACTGCAACCGCAATCCGACTACGACACCGACACTGCGAACAATACCGACAACCAGCCAATGGCCGTCACGTCTCCGCCACCCCTCCGCTCTAACGAGGAGCTCAATCTACTCGTTTTGCGCCGCTGGTGTCCTGAAATCCAGGGCATCATCGCAATTGCTCCATTCGCTGTTTTATACACCTTTTCGCCAGAGACACAGCAGTGGGAGAAGAGCGAGACGCAAGGAACTCTCTTCATTTGCCAGCTCAGCGGCGCTGCGTTTCCGCGATACAGAGTCATCATTCTCAATCGAAAGGGTCCGGAGAACTTCCATTTGGATCTGGTCAGTACGGAGAACATTGAGGTTACCGAGGAGTATGTGATTGTACAGATTGTTGGAGAGGACGACACGCCGTTGGTTTATGGTATATGGATCTTCTCTGACGGCGACTCTTCCCCTGATACGAGAGAGATCATTTCTCAGACGATCATGGATTGTGCAAGGCGGGCAGAGGAGGATGCGCAAAGCGTCGAGATTGAGGGCCAGGAGGCCAGCAATGGCATGCTGTACGAAAACGGCATGAACGAGACGAACGAGACGAATGAGCATGCGTACGCAACGAATGGCGAGCATACATCACATTATGAGGCTCCCACATCATCCCGTCAACAGCCTGCCGGCCAGCAAATCGACCTGGCCACCCTGTTCGCGAAACCTCAAATGCAGCCGCAGCCGGAAGCTCCACCAAATCCGCCATCGCTACCACCGCATCTCGCCCATCGCACTACCAATGCTCCACACAACAGACCGCCACTGCCTCCTCACCTGGCCAATCTTCCTGCCAATGCTGCTCCAGAATCACCCGCATATCAACAAAGCACCCAATTCGTCACACCGGAGTACTTTAGAACAGGACCACCTCCGCCACGGGACTCTCAACCACAGAATGCTTTGCTAGACTTATTCAGGAATGCCAAAAGAGGGTGAATTGCATTCACGGAATCATTCTTGTGCTTAACAGGTGTGCTGATGTCTGCAATAGCAGAAGTTAGGAAGAGCTTGAAGATCTGCGAGACCTGAACGGCTTACCCAGAGGCCGGCGGAGGGAACGGCGATGATATAAGCTCTCGTCCCCTTGCAGGTCGACTATGCCACCGAGGCGGCTCTTAGCACCGCGAGATTGGCTGCCTCCCTCGAGATATCAGGCCATGGGAGCTCTGGCGGCATGAATATCTGCATGGAATGGAGGTGGGTGATCTTACCATGGTTCCAGCCACTGGCCAAGCTACTTGAGCTTGCATATGTTGGCTACACGTGCATTCGTGCGAGCTGTCGTCGTCGAATACGAACTCTCCGTTTGGCTGAATGCAGACTTGTGTGTGTCAACTTCCGTGCAGGCAGCCGTTACCCCGTGCGGTGAGGTCCTCTGCGCTTCGCGTGTAGCTCTGATGCTCGTGGGCCTTGTAGCCTCTAGGTTCTCGGCGGTATTCTGGCCTTTGTAGTTGGCTGTATCAGTATACAGTCGGTCTCTTCTATAGTGGTCACTGAATAGGATCGCTCGACTACCTGTGTCTCTCCATGAAATAATCAACTCCTTCGAGACGATTGCTGTGTTGAAGGAGTAATGTCGTTGGGCAGTTGAAGTTCATCATCGTACAATTCATGAATATGATGAGTATACATATATCTCAAGGGGCAGGTGTATAAGTCTTGGTGTGATCTCGACGAAAGTCAGCGATGTCAAGTCAACGGCTGTTGAAATACGAATAGCAGTATCTCAGGGGTGATTTAGATACTCACAGACATGCAGCAGCCTCACAACTCCACAGATCGTTCGTACTTGTCCCAACATGTATGTCGACAGTATTTGGGGAGGCTCAACTGCAATATGCCCATTACCCCAACCCTAACCCTAAACCAAGATCACGAGGTTGCATGTGCTTACCGCGCTTTGTCCGTGGAAATTCGACGCGTCTCTATCTTTGTCCTTCACTTCACACGCGCCTTCCTCATTCTCACATGCATACATTACACATATACAGTCTGCCTCACTCGCAATAATGAGCGCGATACTAATTGAACATCGACACACATCATATCTAGCAGCATTACCACCGCCATATTCCTTCTGAGACATGCCTCTACCATTCTCCGAGATATGTCTTCTATTTCAACGACTCGAGGATATAGAGCTCCACCAACCGCCTCTACTCCCTGCTTTGAAAGCGGCTAAGATCAAAGAGGTTGTGGAAGTCTGGTTCAAAAGTCGTCGCCAGCGGATCGACGAGCTCAATGTCGCGGGAGGCATTGCGTTTCTCTCAACCCTTCTTCCGGAGCGAAGAACAGATCGTGTCTATGGTATCCAGGCGGCTTCCTTATGCCGAACACTAGGTCGTGTTCTGCTTTTGCCCGTTAGTGGAAGGGCTGATCTCGAGGCGTACAAGAAGCCTAATTTTGGAGATCTTGCCTCATGTCTGGAACGAGTGATGGAGGCTCGGGGCTACCCAGTCTCAAACCAGACCCCAGTCAGCATTGACGAGGTCGACGATGTGCTATCGACTCTAGCTGGACACTGCAGGTTCTCCGACCCTTCCTTCCCAAGACCACCTCCAGGCTCAGACACCCGCGAAGCAGAGCTGAAAAGCATAGTCAACCGTATGAATCCTCTGGAAGGAAAATGGCTGGCTCGCTTGATCCTGAAATGCTTCAAGCCGATCAGCATTGATGAAGCGCTGGTCCTCAAGAACTTCCATTTCCTGCTTCCCGACTTGCTACGATTCCAGCAGGATTTCAAGGCAGCTATGGGCATGCTCAAAGGCGAGCTAAAAGCTTACCACTCCAATCCAGACCCGAGATCCCAGAGGATGTTCAGAGACCAGGCGAGTGAGAAGCTGCGTCCACAGGTGGGCACCAAGATCAGTAGGCCAACATTTCACAAGGCCAGAGGACTGGATTACTGCGTCAACACTATGCTTGGAGCAAAGGAGTGGGTGCTGGAGCGAAAGTACGATGGCGAGTATTGTGAGATTCACATCGATCTCTCGAAGTCCAGTGATCGGGCCAAGTGCATTCAGATATTTTCGAAGAGCGGCAAGGACTCTACCGCCGATCGCAAAGGTCTTCATTCGACACTTATCGACTGTCTGCGTCTTGGAAAGCCCGATTGCAAGTTCAAAAAAGAAGCCATCCTGCTTGGCGAGCTTGTGCTCTTCTCCGACAAAGAGGACTGTGTTTTGCCCTTCGAGAAGATCAGAAAGCACGTCGCACGATCCGGATCCTACATCGGTACTGACGCAGACTCACAAGCACATGCTCACGAACATCTTGCAATCGTCTTCTTCGATATGCTACTCCTGGATGACGAAGTAGTGATGAACAGGCCTGTTAGGGAGCGTCGACGATGGCTACGGGAGACCTGCAAGAAGAAGCACGGGCGAGCATGGAGTGCAGAGTGGACTGTGGTCGATTTTGCGACCTCACGAGCTAAGGGTCGCCTTGCGCAACAATTCGCAATGTCAATAGCTGAACGCTGCGAGGGAGTGGTCTTGAAACCTTGCGACATGCCGTACTTCTCCATGGACTTCAGCAACAAGGACTATCGATGTAGCTTCATCAAGCTGAAGAAAGATTACATTGACGGAATGGGCGACGAGGAAGATTTCGCCGTTATTGGCGCGAGCTATGATGCTCAGCAGGCTCCTACAGGAGGTGTTAGCAAGGCAGTTAAATGGACCACCTACCACCTTGGCTGTCTGGTCAACAAGGAAGACGTCCGGAGAATCGATGCAAGGCCGGTCTTCAAACACGTCGGGACGATCGACCAAGAGCATTGCATTCCTAATGCTGTGCTTGAGGCTGCGAGTAATGTGGGACGATTTTTGGAGAAACCATTTACTCGTGATGAACCTCCAAAGAACTTCGACATCGAGTGGACGTCTCCTTCCAAAATGAATGTCGTGTTCGATGTACCTCTAGTCTTTGAGGTACTTGGCTCTGGATTTGAAAAGCCTTCGAATTGCAACTATCTTATGCTCCGCCATCCCAGAGTGAAGAAGTTCCACCAAGATCGCACATGGATGGACTGTGTGTCGTTTCAGGAACTTCAAGCTCACGGTAGGGCATCCCGCGAAGCGCCTCCTGACTCAGAGACTCAGGAAACTCGGCGATGGTTGGAAAAGCTCGAAAGCACTTGCAAAGAGAAAGTTGAGAGGGAGAGTACGCTTTCGCCAAGGAAAAGAAGGTGGAACACGGCCACACCAGATGCGTCTGTGGCCAGCTCCTCCGTCCAGGTGGTCAGTCCTGCGAAGCCTGTCGCTGGCCGTGCTGTATCCATAGTCTCCTTGCCGACCTCTTCCACGCGTTCTTCTGAGGCTGCCAGCTCACCTTTGCAACGACCGAGGATACTCGATCGCCAACAGTCAGCTTTCAAAAGATCACACGACGACCCCGGCGAGGTGCTGCGACCACATGTTAAACGCCAGCGAACAGATCCTACGCAGAAGGCAGTTGCGCCAACCTCTGCCCCAAAGTCGTCTTCAACAAAGTCATCTTCACCACTGACTGAGCTGTCTAGCAACACAGAACTTCGCCCAGCACGACAGACATGCAAGACGAGTCGCCATTCAACAGCCATCGCGCATCTAACACGGAAACTAGTCTCCCTTGTCAGCCCGACGACTTGCAGCGGCGAGCGTGCCATACACAAGGCGTCAGTCGAGACGTGCAAGTGCAGCCAATGTGCATTTTCAAACACGGTGGTTTTCCTAGCTCCATGTATCGCCGCAACGCCATACATTGTTGAGAATCTGTTAGCTACACACCATGTTACAATCGCATCGGAACTGGCCCATTGGGACCGCGACTCGTTCTCCCATCCACAACGTACCGAGACGGTCGCGGAGAGCCAATCCTACCCTGGTATGAGGAAGGTGGTGCTGGTGGAACGGAAGCGGCTTCCACAGGTTCGAGATATAATCTCGCAAATTCAGGAGCTAAATAACGGCAGTTTCAGGGAGAGGGTGGAAGTGTACGACTGGAGAGTCTTGGAAGACTGCTCGAACCACAAGAAAGGAGCGGATTGTTTGAAGCGGCATTTCATTGGTGCGACTCTGTTTGACGATACCCAGAAGAAGGCGCTTTTCGTGGCCGAGAATGGCTTCTTGGAGGCGTGAGAGCTGAATTTCAATTTAGGTAGCTGGTGACAGCAATTGGATAATTGAAGCATTTCAATAGACAGGAACGCTGCCCGGCTACTGAAATTCTTCAGACAGGACATGGCTTTCTGACAGCGAGAAGCCATCCGTCCCATGATCCAAGTTATCCAGAGATGTCATCTGGTTGGTAAGGCAGGGGCAGGCTGTACCGTCCCTCGGCGTCACGCGCGACCGTTTCCTACCTTGCTAGTGGCGTGACACCTGCGATCCTAATATCGACAACCTGATGATGATATAACTATGTACAACAAACACCTGGCTATGTATACCTACACGCTACTTGCAGGACTTCTACTGGCATTACGAGGATCGTGTGCGATCGTACAGAAGAGAGCACCGAGCAACCATGGATGGCAGAAACGATCGCTCGCTCCAAGGGACGGAACGATCAAATTACACATAGCCTTGCGACAAGAAGACGACGGAGCTGCGATCGAACGACAATTGGTTCTGGCCTCTGATCCAAACAGTCCTGGCTTCCGACAGCATATCTCAGCGAACCAAGCAGTCCAGCTCTCAAAGCCTGCAACTGAAAGTGTGCGCAATGTTGAGGCATGGCTGGGAGAGCATGGCTTGTTGAAGGAGGCTTCTCTCCTTGGCGGCATCTTTGAAATCGACACTTCCTTACAACTGGCCGAAAAGCTGCTTAATACGACATACTTCACCTTCTCAGATGGTGTACACACGATCAATCGTGCTGAGCAGTGTTCCCTTCCGGAATCCGTGGCGAGACACCTTGACTTCGTCACGCCGACAACGAGCTTCCCTCAAGCTGTATATGCGGAGCACGCTGAACATGTGCTAAGGTTAGCAAAAGAGTCCGAACGACTTTCCGAGAGACAAGTCTCAAGCAACGGGGACTGTAACGGATCTGATCAGCTCGCTACTCCAACCTGCATCCGGAAGACATACGATACAAATTTTGATGGACTGAACTACACAGCTCAACCCAATCGCACGAGCTTCGCAGTCTACGCAACAGAAGGCGCATCTTTCAACCCTAGAGACCTTCAACAATATATGCAAAAGTACAACCCACCTGCCGCTCAAGCAAATGCGAGCTATCGAGTCGTGGGACCAGGAGATCCAGCAAGTTCAAACGGAATCGGTCCTAAGTTTGAAACGTCTTTGACAACTTCAGCTTTTCTCGGCCTGGCTTATCCCGAAGTCCAAAATGCGATTCTATACAATTACGGAGGAGTCTTTGGGCCTAAGACTGGGGCGACATATGACAACTTCGTCATGTTCTTGCAACAACTCATCTCCAATGAGACTGTGCCCAGTGTAATCAGTATTTCTGAGTCTGCAGATGAGAATCTGCTCGATCCTGATTATGCGAGGCGGCTGTGTAATATGATGGCTCAAGTAGGAGCTCGAGGTGTGAGTCTACTGTTCTCAGCTGGGAACAACGGGCCAAATGGACAAGACCCTTCAGGCGAGCATAAAGCCATCTTCGAACCAAAATTTCCAGCAAGTTGTCCGTGGGTGACGGCTGTTGGAGGTACTACGAATCTGGCTGATGAAGAAGCCGCAACGAAGCAGACCATTCCACTTGTGTCGCAGCTGGGCTTCACGAGCACTGGAGGAGGTTTCTCCAATGTATTTGCGCGGCCAAGCTATCAGAGTCAACAAGTGCAGAGCTATATCAACAAGCACATTCCGGAAAGCTATCAGACGGCATCTGGTTTCAATAGTTCTGGTAGAGGCTATCCGGATATCTCAGCGTTCAGCACGCAGTTCCCTACGTTTGTGGATGGATTCGAGGTACCCACCGGTGGCACCTCAGCTGCTACGCCGACTTGGGGTGCTGTCATTGCTTTACTCAATGATTACGAAGCGTTCCATGGCAGACCATCACTGGGCTTCTTGAACCCTTGGCTATATAGCTTGGATGGTACGGCTCTTAAGGACATCGTCAAGGGCGGCAATAACGCGGGAGAATGCTTGGGCCTGACAGGAGGTTGTAAGATTGGGCAGGCGCTGGGATTTGATGTGACTGAAGGATGGGATCCTGCGACTGGTTTGGGGAGTCCTAAGTTTAGAGACTTGGTGAAGATTTCGGAAGCTGGGCGTCTTGCGAAGCGATCCTGCTTGGCGTCATTGGCTGTCGCATTGGTATTGGTGTCGATCTGAGAAGGCTTTCAAGGGAAATGTGAGCATTATGCCAGCTTCATCGAACGCTGCCGCGACTAGTCTTAGAGCCAGCCCCACAACGAACTGAAATCATGAACCTGACCATTGGCTTTAGTAGCTTACGACTGCCATTGATTATGTGAATGCCCGGAGAAGGATGCCAACTGAGCCACGTCTGACCGCCGAGAAAGATAGATGGACATCGATCTGAGAACTCAGGCTATCCAGATTTGGAGAGTCAGTCATCATAATGAGGAAAATCCGCCCGACCTGCACTGCCAGAGCCAGTCTGTGACCACTCATTCATGTCATTCTCCTCTGACTCTGCACATAGCCAATTCGAGGGTCCAGCCTCGCCTTCAGCAGGAGCATAGGCTGCAGGATACCGTTCGTAATGTTCCATATCCAAGCTTCCCACACTGCCATCACATCCGCGATGACCGGCGTCGCTTTCACCAGACCTGTGGCCATGAGGATGTCGCCTATAATTTGGCATGTGCAAGCTCTCCGTACTGCTGTCGTCTCCAGAGATGCTAGTAGTGTCTACATCAGCACAGTATCTTCGAGACAGCCAAGAGACTTTCCTCTTAAGCTCTTCAATCTCCCACGTGAGCTTTCTGATCAGCTCAGAGTCGTCCTTGTGGCTGGTCGCAGCGGACCTCTCAGAATCTATTCCTGTGGCGACTTGTGCTTGCTTCGAATCCCTGCATGTTGACTTGCCAGCAGCCTTACGCTGCTCAGATTCCTGCCGAAGGGTGTCTTCCGCAAGCACGCGGTAGGTTCGGTCTTCTCGACGTTGTTCCTCCTCCGTAGCGTCCTGTTGCTCTTCGAGAGCTTGCTGTCTGAGGAGATCGGCGACTTCATCGTCACGTTCGCCAGACAGATACAGTTGCATGGACTTCAACGCGGACTGCTCTTCGACGCCAAGTCCGATAGCCCGGGTAAACCAGTATTGTGCAGCTCTGTCGCGCCGATCCTGCGAAATTGGGTTTGATTCGTAGTTTTCGAAAGGGTTGCTGTTGCTCGCGGAATCATGAGGTTCAAGAGCTTGATGGGACAGTACGAGCTCCTCTTCTTCGATATGCCCGTGACCCGGAGGCGAAGCAGAACGCACAAACGGAGCGTGCACACGCATGGTGGCACTCGAATCATATCCTGCGGGACTGCCCCGAAAGAACTGCTGCAGATAGCGTCCGCGTAGGACTTGGAGTTGAGTCGATGCGAAGTGTGACTTTGCTTCTGCCCGCCTCGCTTTGGCAAAGTGATAGGCAAGTATTTGGCAGAAACGGGAGTGTTCCTCATGGCTGACGTTCCTGTAGGCCACATAGAAATTTCTTCGTTCTTCGTGGGCGTAAGAGTAGCGGCGGTGAGCCTCGTGGGCGTACAATTCCGCGGTAAGCTCTAGCTTTCTGGCGTGTATGCCAAGGAACTCGTGAGAGGGCATGCTGATGATTTGACTCGGAATTGCTTGCAATGGTAGGAGTTGTGGAGGACAAGGCGGGTTGAAGTGTGAAGAGGCTTGCTAGCAGGACCTGTAGACCATGGTGAATAGTGCCGCCTGATGGCCAGGCATGACCCGTGTTTGCTGCTGCTGCTGCATTGCGTGAGTATACACGCGGAGATGATCGGTGACCATGATCCGAAGCGCAGTCTGGCACAAGCGCTTGGATGTGCCGAGAGCCAGATTGACATAGATGCTAGAACAGCAACTCCGTGAACAGAACATGAGTGTGTGGTGTGATACTTTCCAGCTGGTTACGCAGTGCTTGCTGGTCATGACCTGATACCGAATCCGAACTTCCGGAAGTTGGCCATTGTCGCGAGCAGTAAGCGACAGTTCGTTTCGTCATAGACTACCAAGCCTGCAGTGCTCCATATGGTGGTGCTCGTAAGAGGCATCCGCAAGCTGACAAGCTCGGTGAGGACTGGAGAAGCGATACTGATTATCGCCCAAATCCGAGGATTGGCATAATCCAATACAGCGGAATATGGGAGGCATGGCGTTCAAGTACGATTGCATCATGCTTCGTAGTCCTCCTCTTTGATATCAGCTCCATCATCTCCAACATCCATGGCGTCATCCATATCATCGTCGTTATCTCCACCTTTCTCGCCTTTGCCTTTGTTATCCTCCTCACCAGTAGGAAAGTGCAGATGCTTCCAGTCCTCAATTTCCTCGATAACGCTCCTTAGACGATCGCGGACACTCTCAACAGCATATGTCCCAAGAAGGAGTCTCAATGGCGGATAACGGCAATGACCAATCTGCCAGACGAGCTCCGCAGACTTGACCGCACTCGTAGGCTGTCGATCTGATAGCCATTGGACGATTCTCCTCGCGTGGTTCGCTGGTGCGGTGGGCGTGTTGTATGGAGCAGAAGGAGTCTTGACCAGGAAGTGACCGTATCTTTTGATCGTGACATTGTTTCCATTGTTGGAAGATCCATCCGATGCCTTGTCGTCCAGACCCGTGGGTTCATCCAAACGCATATGGCCAGGTTCTATGAGTGTAGCTTTGATGCCGAACGCATCAATCTCGTAGAGCATGCTCTCAATCAGACCTTCCGTGGCATACTTCGTAGCACAATAGGGGCCGAGGCCAGGGACGCCAAGTGCGCCAGACGTAGAAGAGAAGATGATATATCGGCCAGCATTGTCGCCTTCCTTGCGATTGGCGGCTTGTTCCCTGAGATGAGGGAGTGAAAGCTGTAGAATGTTGAGGGTGCCCATGAAGTTGGTCTCGAATTGAGATCGAAGGTCGGAATCGTCCTGGTCTTCGCAGGACCCAATGACTCCATATCCGGTGCAGCTGTAATGAGAGTGAGAGTCAGCGTCCTCATCACATGCAAGATCTGGCATTGTATTCTTACTTCACGATGATGTCAATCCTCTTCCAGTGTGCAATGCTCTGCTGTATGACATCGTCGACGGTATTGCGCACTCGCACATCGCACAGCAGGCCCAGACAGCGATCATGCCAGCCCTGCATCTGCTGCATGCTGTTCTCATTCGTCCGTCCCACTGCCGTGACATTGTCCCCATGGCTAAGAGCCGCTTTCACCAGCGAGCGGCCAATGTGGCCTGTAGCGCCAAACACAATCCATGTCTTCTGTTTGGGTGGGTTCGTCGGGCTGGGTGGATCGGTCGTCGATGGAAGTGAGAGCCTTGGGTTGCTGTCGAACAAGCGGCGAGAAGAAGGGCTTGGGATGGACATGATGGCGCCTACACAGCGTGGCACTACATGGAGAGACTTATCACGCGACTCCTACGCGACTGTCCTCGATCCACACCCAGCTCATCATGATGGTCGTTTGCGGTGCTTTCGATTTTCCCTCCCGAAGATTGACGTCCACGATCCCTGCAGTGGTTCGCGAGTGGAGTCCAAAGTTCATGGGCGATCTGGAGAAGAAAGTCCACCTTCTCCTTCTTCCTCAAAACATGAACATCATAACACAATTGCTACAGCGGAAAGGACCCACAGCACGCACGCAGCTTGTCTCTTTCGTTCGCTACCGATGATTCGTACTCATGCACACTCGCATACTCGCATGGTCGATCATGCAGGCTCCTCCATCTTGCCACAACAAACAGCCTTGCAAGTCTTTTAGCACACTGTCTAGAGGATGGCCAGATGCTCATAGGATTTTCATGAGGTTCGACCAGACCATGACGTGACTCGGTACCCTTCTCAACAGCAAGGCTCTATCTCTATCTGCCTCATTGTGTAGCCGAATACTTTTACACTTCTGCCATGAGCGGTCGTATCGGCTGTCAAAAGCCGAACAAAGCTCCCGGCCGGCTAGATTCCGCTGCAGAGCTCCACCTTGTGGTAGTGTAACAGCTCTCCATTTCTTTTTCACCTCTCTACACACCTCAACCGAGATCAAGCAAGAAATTGAACAAGTCATGGTCTTCTACGAACCCGGGAAGACCTCTCACGGTTTGCCAAGAGACCCATTCAAGGTATCACCGATGCAGGCCTCTTCACAGGCCTAGCAATTGCTAAAACAGCATCAGTCATGTGTGACGCCTCGACCAATAGGTTGGATATCTTCGAAGTCCAGGAAAGGAGTTGATAATCTGGCACCCTATTCACAATTCAACAATCTCTCATTCGACCCACCCTACGTCATGTTTTCTTCCAATCAGGACCCGAATGAACAACGAAAGGATACGGTAAACAACGCCGAAGCCACAGGCGAGTTCGTATGGAATATGGCAACCTGGGATCTGCGGGAAGCCGTCAACAAAAGCGCTCAATGGTTCGGCCCGGATGTCGACGAATTCGAGAAGGCGGATTTAGAAAAGCAGCAAGCCAGCCTCGTGAATGTCCCCATGGTGAAGGACTCTCCCATCAAGTTCGAGTGCAAGCACTATTCGACGATGCGGTTGCCTGGAAATCCACCCATGGGCAGTGTTGATGTGGTTATCGGTCGGGTCGTCGGCATCCACATAGATCCTTCGATTTTGACTGACGGCATGATTGATCTTGGCAAGGCAATGCCTATTGCTCGGTGCGGTTACTATCAATATGCTGTGGTCAAGCCCGAATCGCTCTTCGAGATGGTCATTCCAGGCGACCCTAAGATTCTTGTGGGTCTTGAGGGCAATGCAGAGCAGCAGAAGAAGATTAAGCCTGAGGTAGAGGATACTGCATAAGTGTGTAATGCATGCAAGGCATGTCCACGATTTCATGTTACATGGTTGATTCACAGGAAGAAGAAGAGAAGAGCGAACTGAGTGAATCAAAGTTGCCCTACGACCATGCATGGTCAAAGCTCGTGCTGGCCGCCTCCACTTCTCCCGACAAGCTTCGGGACCTCATCATCACCCAGCAGCTCTCATCTCCTGCTCGTTCTTGACCTTTTTCTTCTATACCATCTTCTGATCTCTATGCAATGCCAATCGCAGTCATGTAGGTCTTGCCGGAGCTGGACGATGATGACGATCTGCTGCTCCAAGAAATCCTTCGATTCCTCCACGGCCTCTCGGCTCTGATGATGATGAAGCCAAGCCAGCTACTCTAGCATATCCGCCTATCGCTGCAGGTAGTCAATGCACGAGGATCTTTTTCATGCAGGTCCAATGCCTCATGTTTTCCACGGGTCATCATCTGAAGCTTCTCTTTCTCTCATGAAAAACACCAGAGAAGACATCTACCAAACCCACTCTGATCGCCTTTCGCTTTGGAGCCCTATAATCCCGAAGGATGAAGTTCACCACTGCTGCCGCAGCAGGCTTTGCTGTATCAGCTTCAGCTCAGATATTTCCAAACCCAACGAATAATCACACTTGTGTCATTCAGCCTGCATACAGATCTTGTTCAACGAAGGCCGCAACCGAAGACGTCGATGGCTGCTGTGTTGAGACTCTGGGTGGCCTGGTAGTGCAGACACAGGTGAGTGAACAATGTCAATGGTTACAAAATAGCTGCTAATATGACATCCAGTTCTGGAACACCTGGAGCGAAAACCCTCTGCCACCTAACGAATTCACAGTCCATGGACTATGGCCGGACTTCTGGTTGGTATTTCCTGCACTCTACATTCCACAGCAAATCTAATTCAGTCTCAGCAATGGGTCTTACACGCAATACTGCGACCTCTCTCGCCAGTATGATCCATTTCCCGACCCAACCACCACAAATGGTCTTCCAAACGGCACCGTAGTACCCCCCTACAACGGCACGAACATCACCACGTTCCTAGAGCGTTTCGGCAAATATGACCTTATTTCTTGGATGAACACGAACTGGATTGCCCAAACAGGACCAAACGAAGTTTTATGGGCCCATGAATTCTCCAAACATGCAACCTGCTACAGTACCTTTGACGTACCTTGCTACGGACCACAATACGTTGAGCACCAGGAAATAGTCTCCTTCTACGAAACCGTGATATCCTACTTCAAACAGTTCACGACCTGGGAGTGGTTGGCGAAGCACCATATCCAACCTAGCAACACCACGTCTTACACAAAGAATGATCTGGAGGACGCATTGACTATTGAGTTTGGCGCAACGCCGTATTTGGGATGCACCGGACCACGATACAACGAGACCGAGGCGGGAAAGAAGTCCAATAGGACGGATACTGGATATACGGTTCTCAGTGAAGTGTGGTATTATATGCATGTTTACGGAAGGCCGCAGGATGGACGCTATGTTCCTGTCGATCAGACTACGATCAGTGGATGCACTAATGCTACTGGCGGTCTTTGGTACTATGAGCAGACACCACAGTAGGCAGTTGGCTGTTGAGGTGGATGTAGTCTTACCATCGTCCAGACAGATTGGGGAACCCACTTTAGGCGGAATACGACAAAAGAAGCCTCAATGCTTGGAAATATGAGCAGTTTCGACATAGCAGAACGCTCTATACTGAATACCCTGTAGCAAGAAGTAGTCGACAGGAAGAGGTATTCTAGTTTGCTAGTGCAACACGATCTTGGGGCAGTCTGGAATCCATTCCCGAGACCTGTGCTTTCATCGAGAGAGAGAAAGACAGAGTACCAAAGAGGTGAGTCGCACCAGTCTTTCGTTCATAGAACGATATCGCTTTGCTGATTTCCAAGCTCCACCACACTCGGTGGACCATGTCTATCATCTTCAGACACTCAGATTGTGACGGATGCAATGCCACAAGCTGTATGTCCAGTCCCTCGTGCACACAACCGTGTGCAATTGCAAGCATCGCAAGATCACTCTTCGCTGGGAAATGTCCAAATGGTACAAGCAAGGAACAGGATGAAAATGGCTCGTATCGCCCACTATTCATCACCACCATCCTCAGAGTTGAACTTAGGCTTGTCTGCTGCGTCCTCAGCAGTCAGCGGCACGACCCTAGCCAGGGCATGTCGAACTTCAGCGAAATCGCACGGCTCTACTCGCACGCGGCCGGAAGCAGCAGCACACTTATTGGCGTGTTCGAATCTATGCAAGCATGAGTCAGTACCGTGTCTAACGAAGCGGGAGCAATGCACTTACGCTGCTTCTAACCAAATCTCTGCACACTCCTGGAGGGCCTTGATGGTGCTGATTTGGCAGCGGAAGCCTTCCTTTTCCAGGTCCCGCTCGATTTCCACGCACTGGAAGACCACCTTGATCAGCTTATAATAGATCTTGCTAGGACGGTCGACTTACTACACATTGGAAAACCAAGTCATCAATCACAAATTCATGAGGAATGTAGGTCTTCTCAGGAACTGAGCCAGCTTGGTCCAGAGCCTGGTTGGTTGGGGAGTTTGACTCGCTGACGGAATTGACGTGACTGAGGTCGCCTTCGAGAGACGCGTCGGCTCCAGTGCTGCAAGCAGCATGGCCGATGGTCATGTCGACGTCTTGCGTGGAGGAGATATCAGCGCTGAGTTCTGGGGCAGTGCCGTCGATGAAAGACTGGTTAGCCATATCCCGCGATCAGTGGAGGATATCTGTTGGAAGGTTGTCGTTGTTGGAAGTGATTGAAGAGAAGGATTGAGGTTGGAAGTTGATGTAACGGATGTAAGAGCTTGTGAAGTCGTGTGGAACAGAGAAAGGTACTTATGTCGGTGTCAAGTGAATCGGGACACGCCATTGCACGTGAGAGATGCCGTCCAAGTGAAGCGGGGCAGATGGGATATGATGGCTCGGGTCCGATACCGTCTCGTGTGACAGAGTCGGCCACAAGGCCATATAGTGAGCTGGTCAAAGCAGCATTGTACTCGCTGGGCCATCTGCGTCAGCCGTACTTGTGAAGCTATCCTCGTAGATAGCGATCCTGATATCCTGCTCTTGATTCGGCTGTTGCATCGCGTATAATTGGCTCAGCAGCCGTGATCTCATGTTCTGACCTCTCTCTCATCATCCTTTCCACTCCGTAATCTCTCCCTGTGCTCTCTAAACCTCCGACTTGCAACCACACTATCAACATCCTCCCCAACCTTCCGAACCAAAATCTCCTTCGCTCCTTTTCTTCGTTCGATCCTCCACGTCCCCTGACCTTTCACAACCCCTCTCAAAAACTCCAAGAAACTCGCAGCAAAGTTGATACAAACATTTCCATCCCAAGTTCCCCTTCCCCTCTTCACCAACCCAGGGATCCCCAAAGTCTTGAACTCCTCCACTCGCCTCAACCACCCATTACTATCTCGAAACCCTACCACAACTTTCGGAACGCCGAGCAAGAAACTCTGTGCCCAAAATCTGCACATCTTTCTCTCGAACTTCGTGGCTGATTTGCCGTCTCTGGGATCGAAATCTTCGCTGGTCTTGAGCTCGACGTAGGGAATCTGACTGTCGTCGCCTTCGTCAGGTTTGCACCCCAGGACGGCATCGACTTCTCCAGCAAGTATTAGGGTATGGCTGCCGATTCCAGTCCGAACGATGGAGCAATACTGAGCGTAGTTGTTCACAACGTCTGATTCGCGGGCCTCGATCTCGGCACGTGTGCAATCTGCCCAAGGTCGGGGCAGGGTGGACAGACCTTCAAATTTGTAACCCCAGTATTGCATTTTTTCTTGTGAGTGTGGTTGCCTGTGACTGTTACTGTTGCTGGATTGTGCCTCGCGGGTAGCTTTTGCTGATGTATTTTCTTCGATATAGCTTTCGCAGACATTGTTAGCATTACCACACGCCGTTGGTGATGATGAATGAGATTTCTCACATTGTATCCTGACTCGTTGTCAGCGATTGTAGGCAAGCCTTTGAGGACATCCTCACATATCTGGCTTACTTCAAAACAAACAGCATTCATCTCAAACTCCCCGAATCCATCAAATGGAGCAGTGAGAATCTACCACCAAACAACAGGTTAGATCGTCCTAACTTCCCATTTTGACGTTTCAATACAAACCTTGGTCATCATTCCCCTCCAAGTAACAATGTCGGCCTCCACCTTCCCTTTCTTGCTCTCGAAAGCCTCCAGCGTCTCCAACAACGGCTCCAAATGCAAGTCTTTAGAACTTTCATCGTATTTCTCAAATTTCTGGAACCCGCCACTAAGATCTATGCCGTTGTCTGCACTGCTTCCAGAAATCAATGTCTGCGGCGGGTAAAAATACCGCAAACTCTTGTTGGACAGCGGGTGGCAGATGTGTTGGTCATCGAATGAGAATTCTGTGATTTCTCGGGGACGTTTGATGGCTGTTTGTATTCCTTGAGCATTTTCGAAGGAGCGTAGATTGTGGAATTTGAAGGTTTGAGTTTCTGCCATGATTATTGATTGTGTTGATGTTGATGGCGATGCAGGAAGGAAGTCGAAAGTTGAAGTCAAGCCACGCGCTGCGCGATGTGGTCCGTGCTCGCTCCTAAACGTATACATACATATATGCATTAATCAAGACGAGGTTGGTAATGAAGAAGATGGAAAACAACACTGAGATTGTCATCTGTATGCTGTATATCCACAGGCAAACTCTAATGGAACAGGTCTGTAAGACATTGGAGCATCTTTCATATCACTTGTAAAACAAGCCGAAGGTACTCCCATCACCTTTTGCCTCCAGCTTCTGACCGTTTCTCCTGACCGTCGCCGTTGAATGATTATTTGCCGCATAGTCTTGCATCCCCTACACATGTAACGAGCTTGTATGTCCATTGTCATGTCAACTGCTCGAGGGAATTTCGCTTGATTGAGACATTCCACTTTCAGTCTTAGGTCTGCATGCGGTCTTGTTAGCGTTTGAATCTCAATGCTGCCACTTTACAAATCATACTTGGAACAAAAATAGTAAAGGCCCATGACTGATAGAACCGTGAGCAAAATGAGGATGGGGGTCCAATATTTGACTTCGAACCACCAAGCTACGACCAGTAGCAAATTCGAGGGAATGGTGATAAAGCAGATGTATTTAACAACTTCCGGAGACAGCGTTATTGACATTGCGTTCTGTAATCGTGAAGAATGGGGATTGATCTCGTAGATATGCCGCGAATGAAATGAGGCTGCTGGGAAAGAGGTGAGTAGACGTTAGAGCACGGGAGCGTGTCAAATCGCACACAGGATGATCGGCAGTTGGATGCGGTCCTCGTCCCCGCAACCGCAACACCTGTACATCTACTCTTCAGCGCGGGACAGCGGTGTAGCCTTAGCTAAGGTACATAGCCAGGGCACAATCCAGAGGCTATGATGTTCACCAAAATCTCCAGAGCTTGGTACCTTACTGTCCATGATATGTAAGGCGAAATTGCAGGGAAGTCGGCTCGGGGCTGTACTTCCAGGTATTCCAATAAGCCATCGTTGTTGAAATCTGTTGGATACTTGATCATCTTCGTATGGCTCTGGAGCCATCTTGCTTTGGGCAGAATCCCCATGTATAGCCTGTGCACACATCGTCGAAGGCTGTCATGAATTGCTTTCATCTGGACGAGCTGTGATCACATCGAAGCGTCGCATGTCACCCCAAATCGCGGAAAGACAGTAGGACTTGTAGACAGTGATTGGTTCCCCCCAGCACTGCCTCGCGATCTGTCACTTGCGAATGAGGTTGTCGTGATGTGAAGTGGTGAAAAGCGTGGAAGTCTCGCGCTGGAAAATGCTTGTCGATCCTTGGCAACAGCTCGTCTCCTCTCGCCGCCATCGCGGCTCCCCTGCTTCTTCCCTTCTTCATCACCCACGTTCTTTCAATGTCGAGACACTATGGTACTTCGCTTTCAAAAGAAGCGCTTCTGTGCGCCCGGAACACGATCACTACCTGCTAAGAAAGCGGCGGGCAGCCTGATGATTAGAGCCGTTACGACGACACGCGTCGCTTGCAACGCGAACCTGGCTTCCAACGAAATGCCTATTAGTGCCCAAGGCCAACTCAGGAAGAAGGCGGTCGACCGGTCTGCATTGTCGCCCTGATAGGCCGAATTTTGCAATATTGACAGCATTC
Organism: Ramularia endophylla; assembly: GCA_002116395.1. Taxonomy (NCBI): domain Eukaryota; kingdom Fungi; phylum Ascomycota; class Dothideomycetes; order Mycosphaerellales; family Mycosphaerellaceae; genus Ramularia; species Ramularia endophylla. The sequence continues at coordinate 20,673 of KZ110003.1, read as the reverse complement.
TCATTGGCTAATTGACTAGTTTTGGCGGAGAGACTGCTTTAGCCGACGCACAATATTCACTCATAGCTTAGCTCTATGTGCCTTGGTATCATCCCACAACCCGCAAAGCCCTTCTAGTGCCAGACCAAGAACAGGATCTTTGCGTGGTTTAGGCACCGACCATGTCTTTTCAAACTGGCCATGATCTGGCGTTCCCACTGCGAAATCCCATTTGCAGCCTTGCGGATACGCTCCCATCATGGTGAAACCCGAAAGCTGGATACCATCGAGACTGCTCCGAATATTGTTCGTTGCTCCATGTGCTTCGCCTGGTGTGAGTAGCCGAAACGAGGCCGCTGGGGATGTATTGAAAGTCTTATGTGCAAGACCTGCTGGCAACACGAACACATCCCCTGGTTTTGCTTGGAGCTCGATCCCACCCACCTCTTTGCCCTCGCCATGGGTGTTCTCCTCAGGATCAGACACTGTATCTGCCACACCAAAACGAATAGTGGCATCGCCTGAGAGAACTACCATCACCTCATGCGCAATCGAGTGGTAGTGGGACTCTTGTGTGGCTCCATAGCGGAAGATCCACTGTGTTTGCCATCCGTTGGAAGAGAGAAGATCATAGATTTTCACGGCATCGTAACCCGTTTCGCTAGAAAGCAGGCCTGGGTAATGAAGCAAAGGTTGTGGAGAGTTGGGCACGAGTTTGGTAGGAGGCAGCTTGTAAGTCCTGACTTCGACCATGATGCACGTTGATATCTGGATTTGAGATGCGCTGAAAAGAGCATCAGCTGGAACATCTTATTTTTTTGCTCGGTTATATTGTGTTGTGGGGAAGTCATCGGGGTTTGACCCCGATTCCAGGCATCAGATCCCGAGTGAGCACGGCAGCTGCTCTTTTTGAGGTTCTTATATGCTCATACCATCGGATGCGCACATGCCATGATGTTGCTGATTACAAGACAGGCTACCTACCGCTCTGCCGCAGGCATAACGGCATACTCCAGTTGCAATTGCTTGTTCTCGGCTGTCACGAGACCGGGTACAGTTCACCAGCTTCGCTTCGAAGCCTGAAGAGACAGCTAACAAGAACAGGTTCTTCAATATCGCTTTGCAATTTGAATGAGCGAAGGCACCGTACGGATTTCACCTTGCAAGACGGCTGTCGTTGAAGACAAATGGACCGACCACCGGATTCAGTCCGGGACGACCTTCCTTGATCTCTTTGATCTCGTTGATTTCAAGATCAGATGTCTTAAAAAACATAAGATGATAGCAGCAAGAGTATCACCATAGCCTCTGAGGAAGAGAATTGGTTCGAATACGCCGCGGACAAAGTTTTACCCGGAGCCAGAAGACCATTCACATTGACCACGCCATAGTTCTATATTCCTACCAGCGTGGGTCATGTGCTGGACTGTTTGCAATTTCATTCGATTCTACAGGCTGGTGGAACCTTCGCGTTTAGTGAAGTTGCATACAAACGGAATTCGGCACGCTCGTGGCCGCACGTGGGCTGAGTACTGGCCATATCAGCACAATGGGAGAGGATCGTCAAGCAGGGTCGCTCATGTTGAGTACTACCTGCTTCTTCTAGAAAAGATGCCGACGATGCTAACCAGTCCTCAGCCCTCCATTGGGCAAAAAATCTTTCACAACGAACAATGGCCCATGTGGCTAATATGACCTTGGCGGCATAAGTATAACCACGATCCGGTACAATGGGAAGATTGCAAATTCCCAACTTTTCACTGCACAAGCCACTGCTATGCGTTCTACTTCTCTTCTCACGGTTCTCGCTCTGACTTCAGCTGCCTATGGCAGTTTCGGAGCGGGCTCAAGTTCTTCAGTACAGAATTTCAAGAACAAGATCAAGAATGTCGTCGTACTTGTCATGGAGAATCGATCTTTGGACAATCTCCTGGGTGGTCAAACAATCAAAGGCTTGGACAACCCCATCAACAACGGCCCTTTTTGCAACCCGTTGAACTTGTCTCAGCCTCTCAAAGGTCAGGCATGTTCACATGCTAGCGACTACAACTCGGTCATCGACGACCCAGACCATGCCGTCTACGGAAACAACTTTGAGTTCTTTGGAAGTTTCACACCAACATCAGAGGAGACATTCCTCCCTCCGAGTATGCAGGGATTTGTTCACGAACAGATTCGCAGCTATGGATCCATGGCAAATTCTACATTTCTGGCACAACAAGTCATGAACTACTACACGGAGAAGCAAGTTTCGGTCTTGACAGCTCTGACGAACAACTTTGTGGTGTTCAATCACTGGCACAGCGACATTGCTGGCCCTACGAACCCTAATCGTGTGGCTCTGCATTCCGGTACCTCTTCTGGTCACGGTGCAAACGACTTCGATTACGGAACGATGACCCAACGTTCTATCTTCCAGCAACTGTCCGAGACCAACCACACCTGGAAGAACTATGTGACCGACAGCTCCGAGGAAGACGCACTCTGGTTTTCCTGGACTTACGCCTCCAACAATACTGGTCTTGTTCAGCCCATTGCGAACTACTACTCTGATGCCAAAGCTGGCAGCCTTCCAGAGTTTACAGTGGTCGGCCCATCTTGTTGCTCTGTGGGAACAAACTCGATGCACCCACAAGGTCTCGTTTCAGACGGCGAGCAGTTGATCAAGGACGTCTATGAGGCCCTCCGTGCTAGTCCACAGTGGGATCAGAGCTTGCTGCTCATCACTTTCGACGAGACTGGTGGATTCCACGACCACGTCCCACCTCCCAACGCTGTACGGCCAGACAACTACACCTACACTGCCAGGACACCAAATGGAGACCTTTACACCTACGAGTTCGACAGGCTTGGCGGACGACTACCGACCTGGGTTATCTCGCCTTGGGTGTCGCAGGGCTACGTTGAGCAACAGGGAACCAACAGTGATGGGGAAATTGTCTCCTACTCTGCATCCTCCATGCTGAGAACGCTTGGCTATCTGTGGGACTTTGAGCCATTCAACCCGCGCGTTGAGAAGGCAGCTAGCTTTGACCAGTTGGTGCAGCAATCGAAGCAAAAGAGTACGCCGATGACACTGCCTGAGGTTTATCCTTGGTGAATGTTGAAAAGGCATATGTCTATACGATAGAATACAATTTTTGATCTGGACAGCATCGAGACATTTGTTCGTTTGCCCTTGAGAAAAGCTGTCTCGACTCTCCGATTTCGTGCTTGTGTGCTTCGATGTTTGATCGAGATGCTGCCACATCGGATACTGATGCTGGCATCGAAGGATAGTCTCATTATCCTAAGCAAGCGTGCGTCGAGGCCAAAGATAGAAGCTCGGAGGTCAACTAATTGCATGTTTTCGGTCACAATCAGTGCTAACCGGCTCTGTTCTGCTAATGTATGCTGAACAATGGAACGAACTATGGTCTAGCAGTAGTTCGCATCAAGCATTGAAACCTGGTACCGGTGATTCAAAAGATGTTGCCGTGGCATGTGATGACGACACTCTCGGCCTTTCGGACACGAACAACGCAACGAGTCCACGTCGTAAGAGGCACAGCCACCACCAGCAGTGCATCCTCCAGCCGCGAATAATCAACCATCCGCTAACGTGCAGTCAATTCAGACATCTCAGATCTCACAGCAATCGCAGCAGAGCGAGAACATATCTACTACGAATCCTACGGCTCCAGATCCCTCTTCCGTTGAACCTGAGTCATTGTTACATTTGAGGCCATGGAGAAGTCATTGTTCAACGAGCTGCCTGCTGAGATTCGAAATGCGATATATGCATACGCGCTATTTGAAGCGAATGGAGCAGATGTCAATTCTCAGCCGGCGTTACTCAAAACCTGCAAGCAGATTCAGAGTGAAGCAACTTCAATGTACTGGGCCATCAATGGCTTCAAGATCAACATCCACGAGGGCACCATCAACCACAGTCTTTGCCAATGGCTTAGGAAAGCAGGAAAGCGCCTCCAGCTGGTTCAAAACCTAACGATACATATCGAGATGCCGTCTATCGTGGCCAAACCAGATGCATCTGAGGAAGATGCACAAGACCCATGTGCGCTTGGTTTTCTGCATCTGATGCATATTGTGGTATGTGCCCTGTCGCAATGGTTGGAGGCCAGAGGTCCTACGCAGAATCTTGTCAAGTCCTAAGGAGATTCGAACACTGACTTGCGCAGGACTCTCTGCGGCAGGCACAGTGGTGTAGCCATGATGTCGGGAACGTGATCAATTTCACGCTCAACGGCGCGGTTGACAGCGAGACCTTCACCATGATCGACGCCATGTCAGAGGCCGACCAAGATCGATTCCGCGGGTCGAAGTTCTTCCTTCTTTGCCTTGTGCATGGGTCAACCGAGACCGCGCGGGCTATCGAGGCTACTGAAGGTAGCAGGTTTCTTCAAGAGACGGTATTGCTCCCTGGAATGCATCTCTGTTCTGTGCACAGCTAATCTCAAGACTGCAACTAGGATGAGGCCATTCAGGCAAGACGTTTGGCCCATGCAGAGTCGGCATTAGCGTCTAAGTGAGCCAGGTGATGCAACTTCGTCGGGCTGTGAGCTCATGCGAGAGGGTTCTATACATTTTTTTGTCATTCCCGTTTCATAAGCTTGAACTCGATTCAGATTCTCCAACCAAGAGTATAAATTGAATGTGAGTGGCGGTCTTGGTATCAACCACCAGGTCGTTGGCTCCTCGCAAGCAACCGCTGCAGGCTGCACTCTGCGGCGCTCGGTGATCTCTGTGGAGTCGTCGGCCTAACTGGAGATGTAGCGGTGATCGTACTTTCGGACGAGTTCCTCGTCTGCTGAGGTCGTGTCCATGCTTCGGCAGCCAGCGCAGTCGTGCAGCCCACCGGAACAGTTCTCCCCATAATGCCGATTTGTACGCGTCGAGCTGTCACGCTGTCTTGCACTTGCTGCTTTCGAAAGCCAAACAGGCTGCTTCTCTTTCGGCTCTTTCCACTGCCTTCGCTGCTCCCAGAACTGCCTTCAGGCACGCTGGTCAGCGGTCGACGGATGCCCGGTCGAAGTAGATGCGGTCGTAGAGTTGTGGACGTCGCAGCTGTGATCTCGCCCAAAGGGGGCAGGTGCGAAGCATACTCGTCTGCCAAACTCATACGATTCTTTGCGCAGATCTCTGCTATACCATCAATCGCAGCCTGGAACTCTGGAGAGGTGTCTGCCGTTCGAAGTATCTCTGCAAATGTGTATGCCGATACAGGCGGCAGAGCTTGATCGTCGCTGCTTGGAGCACGTCTCGTTGAGCCTCTTCTGCCGGTATACGCTCTCACAAGGACTGGCTGTGCCATGTCTGCATAGCAGACGACTTGATACAGTAGGACCAACTTGGGAGGCTTGATGCGTATGAGTGTAAGACTGTTGCGGGTACAACTGTAGACCTCCTAGGCAGTATGCGTGTGTACTTTATCTTACTTCTTGAACAAGTGGGCGATATGAAAGCTGGCCGTTGCTGATGACAACACCCACATGGTATGAGGCTTTGTATTGTCTGCACGGCCAACGAAGTGAGACCTGGGCTAGAGCGTGATACCGTTGAGCTGCGAACGCGACTACGGAGTACTGGGGCGGTTACAACGTCGAACTAGAACTATAGACTAGTTAAGCAAAGTGGTGGTATTGAAGAGCCGCCCGGTTGTGTGGATGAATGCTCATCGATGAACTATCCTCACACGCAACGGTAGCTTGTTGGAAGACCAATCATACTATGCTGGTGCGATGAAGAACAAATGTACAAAACATGTTGATCCAAGAGAGAACAATAGAGAGAAATGTTCTATCGCAGGCGTGGATTGAGAGAGTTTTTCCCAGAGCTTTAGTCATCGTGAATCTCGGCTTCACTATATCTCAAATCTCACATGTCCCTCTTCCTCACCACAACATCAACATATCCACGCAATGGCTGATGACTACGCGTTCAAAGGCGCTGCGCTCGCGAAGAGCGAGCGCGACAAGGCTCCCGCGGGGGCCCCTGAGCCCACCGCCGCCCCCGTCCCCGCCGAGAGTGACGAGGTGAGTTTCAGCAGCCGCTGCAACAATTCTCCTTCATTTGGTTCTTTCCTTGATCTTTTGAAGCTAACAACAGCACAATCATTGCTTTCACTTTCCTTTTACTGACAGCACCAACTAGCAGCAAATGTATCGGTGGTTCAAGGCACCAGCAGATCCAGCAGTCTACGGCGAAGGCCAGTATTACTTCGTCCATGGAGACACCAACGAGTCACGTTGGGAAGAACCTGGAGAGCCGTACTGGATATTCAACATTGAATTGCAAGCAGCAGACCCAGAGCACGGCCTGCAACAGCCAACGATGCACGAGCGTACGTGCACATGGCTTCTTGATTTGCCACCAACAGCACTGATTGAACTTATATAGCACCCAAAGACGAGGCACCCAAGGATGAAGCACCCAAAGATCCGTTGGAGGGCTACACGGGCTACAACCCCAAGATCCATGGGAACTACGATCCAAAGGCCGACTATGCTCAATATCACAACAAGAAGAGAGCAGAAGAGAGCGGCTCAGTTGCCCCAGTAGTCCTTCCGCCCGGCTACGGTGCCGAAATGATCCTCAACGCCCGCACTGGTCACGCACAAGCCAAAGGACCGGGCGCTGAGCATCATAGCGACTCTGCCAAGAGTGGCCGTCAGATGAATGCCTTCTTCGACGCAGACGCCGCCGCTAACGCCCATGAGGGCAGATCATTGAAGGAAGAGCGCCAAAAGCAGATGTACAGCAAGCAGCAGGTCGCGGAATGGAAGACTAAAAAGGCGGAGAGGAAGAAGAAGAAGCAGTTGGACTTTTACAGATCCTAAATGTTCCAACCTGCATGCCTGAGATCCATGAGATGATTTCCTCAAAGGCGGCCTTGGCAGCCAAAAGTTTGATTTGCTTTACTCGGCCATTGTGCGACGATACCCAGAGAACGGACTTTCTTGCAGCAGCAAATGCAGAAGTCACAGAACGAATTACAGAGTACTGGTAGCTATGCTCTTGAAGCAGTGGCAGCCGGACTTGTGTACCGGAAAAGACCTCAATTGATTACAAATCTCACCTTATCACGATCCTTCGCTTCTTGTGACAATCAGCTCAAAGCACATGTACATTGATACCAACTGGAGGGCTTGTAACAAGATCTTCGCTCATTCGGAAAGCCCTGCATTCAGCCCGTTCATGATCGCTGCTGCAATGGAGATCAAAACGGCACGCCTTCGTCTACGCCCAATAACCGAAGACGACCTTCCCACCTTTCACACCCTGCAATCTAACCCAAAAGTAACGAAATGGACGTAAGTTTATGTGGAATGCTTGCCAGTTTAACGCTTACGACTTCCAGCAAACAAGGTCCGAATGAGACCCTTCAGCGTTCCTCACAAATGCTCGACGACCTTATGGTTCTGCTCAACACTTCCTCATCTTCTCAACCAATCCTGATCCTTGCCATCACCATCTCACCCTCTCCTGAACTCGTTGGTACAATAGGGACTTTTCGGTCGCGGGAGATTGGGTTCTCGTTGCTGCCAAAGTTCTGGGGAAAGGGGTATGCACAGGAGGCTTGTAAGGGGTTCTGTAGGCGGTATCTGGAGGTGTATCCTGGCCAGCAGCTCTTTGCAAAGGTCAATACGCAGAATGAAGCCAGTGCGAGGTGCTTGAAGAGTTGTGGCTTTACGCCTGCGAGTGCCCAGGAAGAGAGTGCAGATGAGCTTTTCCGGCTGGATCCAGGGAGGGAGACCTGGTTGATGAGAGGACTGTGAATTAGTTTTAGTATTGTGTTTCCTATTACTCGTCTCTCTATTCCAGAGCTCTGCTTTGAGCAAGGCGAAGTGTTTCGGGCTGGTGTTGTTCCTGAATGACGCCGTGGATGCCTGATACAGCAGTAAACGGGCTGAGAGCTGAAATCGCACACAGTGTAGCTTTTCACTCACCGGTAGAAGAAGCAGCGCATGGTGTACGTACATTGGATGGGTGGTTGATGTCCACTTTCAAATCAAATCCGCCCCTTTCACCCCATTATCATCCTTCTCATCGTCGCCCAGGTATCCTTGATCGATTGCCCATGACGGGAGCTCGCTCGCTACCTGCTGCTTCTTTGGTACGCCGGCCTTGCTGGTGCTGCGCACGCTCTCGGAGATGCGGACCAGAGCGTAAGTCGCGAGGGCGGCGGCCAGGCCGCAGACGATGCTCACGCCAATGGCTCGCGTGGTGGAGATGTGCTGCGGCATTCTCAGGGGCTGTGTGATGTGCTTGTTGTGGTTTTGATGTTTGTGTTTTGTTGATGGTGATGGTGAATGTGTGAAAAGACAATGAGGAAGGAAATGAAAGCTTTACTGACGGAGTCAAAGTAAAGCTGCTCATTCACAAAGAAGTTGACACGCCTCGCTGGGTGACATAGAAACGACAGGGTGCTACGCAGTTACACTGGCATGGACTGAATATCTGCCTGCCGGCGGCCCTCGCACGCGTGAGATATGTCCGGGCTTTCGCTGAGGCACATGAGGGCGTGGAAGCTGACGAGGAATATGGATGTGTGGAAGACGACGAGAAGTATGTTGGCCACATGAACTTCAGTGCAGACCAAGACGCGGGTCTACACCGTTGCTCCAAGCCACGGAACAGCTCACATTGATCTAAGCTCCACGCTCAAGGCAGCAACCACGCTGGCTGATGCCCGTGAGGGCGACGGTGCGAGTGCTATCAGGTAGTCTGAAGGTGGGTGCCTGCGGGCCCAGTCCTCCAGCTCCTGCAGTCGCCGGTTTGCGCGCGACCCGAATGTGGCCCAGGGGGCGACCACATCGATGATAACCATTGACGGTGGTGTTTGTGAAGGTCGCTGAGGGCAAGCAAGCAAGCAATATATTTCGTGTGGCTTGACTAAGCTTCCTGGCCGAAGCCTGGCGACGGCGTTTCTTTGGCCAATGCTTGTTTGCTCGGTTGATATAACTTGGAGCCCGTTCCTCGTAAGACACATCCTTCTCAACCCATCAAACACCACAACGATAATGGGATTACCAGAAGAGGGACCACCTGGCGAGGAAGACCGACGTCGAGCGATGATGGAAATACGTGAGGGTTTGCGGGAGAGGAGAGAGGCGGAGCTCGAGGCGGATTTCAATCGGCGGAAGTCTGAGATTATGGCAACATTGGATCAGGTGGAGGATGAATTGAAGATCGCTGAGCAGTCAGAGAACTATCGGTGCCGCGAGGAGTTTCGTGAGCAGCGGTGTGCGTTCTTGCGGCGATTGATTGCATCGGTTCAGGAGCTTGACGAGCTGATGGCGGAAGTTGGGGGTGCTCATCATACCCACCGCGTCGCTTACATCGCTTCGAGGCGTGAGGAGTTGACCGGCCTAGAGACGTCAGTCGCTGGATGATATCTGATAGATATCAACCGCAATGACTTTCGCAGCGCAACTTCGGCCGCCTCAAATCGTATTTGAAAGCCCAATTTACCAAAATCGCTTCCGAATATGATGAAACTGATCCGTAGCACCTTTGAATGCGTGTTCAGCCGCCCTTTCGGCGCTTACAGATGTACAAGCGGTCGCAGCCTGTCCATAGATGGTTCTGCTGCCCCGGCAGACCTGTGAGGCGGAGATAGAAGCCTTCTCGTCTTGAGCGGATGGTCAATCCCTGGGTGGGATCAATCGAGCAATCCTCATTCTCCTGAAGTGTATACATGATTTTTGCTTGCTCCGTGGAGGAAAAAACTACCCCTGCGAGCTTTTGTGTGTAACAGGGGTAGACTTGAGTGTTGCTGTCGTAAAATGCAGTGCATTCAGTGGACTGAGTGTGCAAGCAGGTACCAAGAGATGACAAAAATCAAAAGAACATCAAACGAAAGAGAAAACTACAGGCAACTCGCCATTACATCGTACTTATCCTTTCCATAGCCGTGTTGCATGCACATACTTGCTTGCTGGAGCAGTGGGTTCCTCGACAGTAACTCCTGTGGTAGTTGGAATGCAACCTGCTGCTGCCGAATCATACCGTTCGGGAGGGAAACCTCAATAGCTGCCTTACAGCAATTCGTACATACCTCGAGCTGACCAGGAAAGATGCTGGCAAAAGTGCAAGATCGCAGCAGTAGCGTATCATCAGCAGCGTAGTAACGCCTCGCCTCGCCAGAGCAATACGCAGCTGCTTGCCAACGGCAAAAATACAATCTCGCAGATGAAGGCATACTCAGCCAGAAGAGGCTATGGGGCAATAGTCCCATGACAAGACCACACCCGCAGCGTGCTGCAGCGCACCCATACAGGCCCAAAACGGCAAAAAAGAAAGCAATCGAACACCATTGGAGCAAAACATTGAGCCATGGGCACTTGAAAACTCGCTGTGCAATGAGTTTTTATTATGGGGTCGAAGCCATCTGGGAGAATATTGTTAGCGAACTGAGTTCATAACCATTGAACCAAATGACGACAAAGCAACGCGTTCAAGCAAATTATCTAATGCCCGAAGGCGAGAACAAGACAAAAGCAAACGAACTATATACCTGAGATTGTGTCGGCCGAAACTCTGCCTTTGGAGGAACGCTATTGTTGCTACACTTCCAGATCTTTGTCCACACCGAACGTATAGACACGTACGACGTTGGAGATTTGAGAGACGGACTCAAGCAGCAACCGCATTCACTTTGCTAGACGTTGCGAGCGTTGGTTGTGGTGTTATGCATGGTAGGCTCTGTGGTGGGCGTTTCGGCCATGCGACAAAAGTCCGGAAGGGAATCCTCAGGCCGCAGTGCTGAAGCAGCGATGACGATGGGCTCCACATACATAGCTCGAGGCATTGGGACCATGGAGACTACGAGCTGCGAGGGCACTCGTACCCAGCACACCACCAAAGCCTTATGGCGGATCTCAGGGGCAGAGTATGTAGCAGTACGCTGCAGAAATGTCGGCCACGCAGAGCCAGTTTCCCATCACAGCAAGAGTTTGACAAACTGCTTGTATATTGTCCCCCAAGAAGCAGGTAGAAACCCGTAGCAAACTCCTTGAGACCGGGAGATATGGCGCCCCATCCTCACGCAGAGTCTGTATACATGCCATGCCTCTCAGTTGACAATGTAGGCCATGGTGACCCATACGTCTGGAGTCTGGGAGCTGCTTTGCGGGCTCGCTGAAGCCCGGTATCTCGATCTTGCCGCGTCCGCCAGCGTGAAGCTCGACAGCGGCCCAGAACATGCACATCCACACATGTACGCACGACGCCCACCCACGCCTCGACATCTCAGCCATACGAAACCCCACTCACTACATTACGGAGAGACTCGCGAGAATGTGTTGCGGCTTGCTCGATAACTTAGGGAAGGAGGGCGAAGAACTTTTGGGCGGAGGTGGAGGCCATAGCGAGGGCACAAGAGCTGGCAGCAGAGGTGCGAAACAGTGCCTGAGCAGCGGCGTGGCTGCTGGGAAATGGCCGGACAGTGAGTGGACTGCCATCATTTGGAGAGTACCACTAACATCCGGGTAGGCATTCTGATCACACCAAGGACGGCCTGCCCACGCACAATATCCCGCCGAAGACCGGCACCTTCGATCCCGTCTAAGCTCAAGGACGCACTGCCACCACACTCGCAGCCAGAAGTAGAAAGGCCACAACAGGAACGGAAGCAGTGAGCGGACAGCAGCAAGGCAGCCATTCCTCGCAGCAGGCAGGCAGCGAGGGGACATGGGAGAAGGAAATTGCCACGCCGAGTAATGCTAGACGCCGCAGGTAGCTGATCCACACCGCAACCAGACGCCATTGCGCTGATGTTGTATTGCAATTCTTCTTCGTCTTTAGCGCTTTGAATTGTGCTGTGCACTGACTGAGCATCGCAGGGCCCACAAGCACTCCGAGCCAATGCACTAATCGCAACTGAACTACAACAGAGGAGGGCTACCCTTGCTCGGATCTGAGTGCCAGGTTGAATGGTTGATGCCGGCGTCAGAGAGTACCTATGATTGCCCACTCGCGATGATGGACAGGAGCCAGGCGTCCGCATCCCAGAAGCTGGGCACCTGCCAGATGTAAGATACCGAGAGGCCTGCATTTGGGTTTCGATGGCAAGGGCAAGGGCAATCGAAATTGCCCAGGACACACGGACAGCACCATGGATTGAACATAAGCGCTACCAGATTGCCCTATGTGGCCAATGGACCATTGGGAACAGATACAACCGGGACAATGGAGAAGAACCTCGTCTGTGCAACCTCAAGACAAGCTTACGTTCCAACGAGAGATCTTTCCAAGGATGGCGTGCAGAAATAGTCCAGCGATCGTTGGGCGAGCTGCCCAAAACTGGCTCTGGAGGAATTCATTCACCTCTGCCCAAGTGAATATTGGCGGAGGAATTCAAACAACATTCTTCTCCGGAGACTAGGCTTGTACCGTAGCCGGAGCTGGATATCGCAACACTTGACCTCCCTGCTTTGTTGCACAACAAAGAGCAGAAAGAGGCACAATGTCGTCCATGAAGCGTCAGTGCTCGAACGCGCAATCCTTCGTCAAAAGTGGAGCATCGCCACCCAGCGCGAGCTCCAAAGGAACAACACACAAGTCTTCCAATCCATAAAGTTCTCGAAGGCGAAAGGACTAGTTGCTGGTCGAGCTTTCGGGTATGAACTTGACGGCAGCCGAGCAGGAGAGCTATCGATCAGCATGCTGCTATTGCCGCAAAGCCTGTCCCCGATGACGACTGATGGTTTTCGATCCCGCGTTCAGCATATCAGTAAAAGGCAGTGAGCACAACATGACCAGTCCTCTTTGTGCAGATCCAACGACCCTGAAAATATGCCAGTGCACCTTTCATTGAAAGCGAAACTCTCGGTGATGTTGGAAAGTCGTCATGCTGGGAACCAGTCTATCGACAGAAGATTCAGTTCCCAGGTCTTTTGAGAAAGTGGTGCTGGACTTTAAGAGAGCCCTCCAGGAGAAGCACCAAGCCATGTAATCCGTTCGATACGAAGTGTGCACGGAGTGCTGGCCTTGCCAGCAGTGAACAAAAGATCCCCGGATAGGTCTTCTTCGGGGTTGTGGTAACTCCGGAGTTTCCGACGTCGACCACACTTGCTTGCAACCTCTGGCAACCGGACTGGAGTAGGAGATTACAACCAGGCTGATTTGTCCCAACGTCGCTGGATGCCGCTGCAAGGCCGTCTGCGTGATCGTTGCTCGAGATCCCGACAAATACATGCTTGCTCCTTTAGATTGTGTTTATCCAACAGCGCTTTTACATCAAGAAGCCGATGAAAGATGTCCTGACCGACACTGTTCATGCGGAACCAGCCCAGACTTGCACACCGCCGTGTTGCACTATCCCAGATGCATAGCAAGCGCATCCGGATTTCAAAGCTTTTATGGACAAGAATTAGCGCCCTCCACTTGCTCAAGGTAGCATGAGGAAGGCGTCGGTTCTTACAGAGCAAAAATCGGCAGCACAACGTAGCTTTGGAACCCTCCTCGGCGTGCAAGGCGAAGTCCGAAACTCTCATTCCCAACAAGATCTGGCAAGGAAAGGAGTGTATCAAAATTTGATGTGTTCAGCCGTCAAAATTTGATTCGGCCAGAAATCGGCATGAACCCGACTTGAGAGCAATACTCCTTTTCTCCTGCTGCAGATGGTCCTCGGATGGAGACGTATGAGGAGTCTATCGCATGGCTTTCTGGTGTCCTGAATTGGTTCGAGGTGCTTGAACTCGTCGCGACAATGCTCAATGCGGGCATCTCTTCCCGCCGAATCCCGGTTTATCCTTCGCAGCAGTGGTTGCGATGTACCAGTGTAGCCGAAGTGTTGTTGGCTTTCGCTATCTGCTCAGTCTGAGGCAGTTGCGGTTTCGATTGTCAGGTCGTGTCGATATCTGCGCCGCTGCTCATGCCCGGCAATGCTCGACTCCGCTGCATCCTATGGTGTCGGCGCACCCACGTTATAGTCTGCGGTACTCTATAAAGCCACAGATGCCATAGGCAGAGCAGAGATTGCCCGTCTTCGAGTGTCCGCTCCTGCTCAGTCTCTGCTGGGCTTGCTTGCCTGCCGCTCTGCTTTCCGTCGCTCCTCCTCCTTCGTGTCCTTTGCGCCTGCTGCCTTCGAGCCTTCGAGCTATGGTGGAAATTCGATGGAGATCGCGACTTGGATCAAGTGCGCAGCTGCGAGTATCCTGTGCCGGGTTAAGAGTGGTGGTCGCTAGTCGCAGCGCTGGAGGTCCGCGGACGCATCACTTCGAACAGGCCTCTTACGGCACACTGTCCTCGGTGACATGGCCGCCTGCTTCAATAAGAAGCTGCGCTCCATGTTGTCGTCGCGCGCCTGGTCGAGGGCGAGTCCTCAGGTGGTCTGTCGCGCATAGCACCGGGGAAGGGAAAGGATCGGGGTCGAGGAGATCGGGGGCACCGAGTCGCACAGGCATTAAAGCACACTGTGGTCGGTATGAAGAGCACTTTCACATGAACGGCAATGCTTGCCGCATGCTGCTGTCAGCCTGCCGTCCATCCTGCCTGTCATGTTAAGGCTGTCGGTGCTGGAGACATCTTCACCCCCGACCATCCGCCAAAGCAAGTCTTGGCAGATCTCGACTTCACGCCTTCACTACGACTACGATCACTCATTACAGGCTTTGGTATGAGCGTACAACATACATGAATGGTAAGCAGCCTCGGGTCATCATACTCTACGATCTCCAAGACTTCTAAGCCTTGCCCAGCTCCAGAAGTCGAGATCTGGCCTGCCCGACCAAAACGCGGCCATGGCGGCGAGCCCGCGCGGTCCGCAACCTCAGCCCTACGGCTCCCTCCCCAGCTCCAAATCCTCGTCGAGCTGACGTCCAAGTAAGCTCATACGCTAGCTTTTACCTTCCCGCCCTCGTCGTCCGCGAGTGAGTGCACGGAGTCGGCCGGCGAGATTCGGACTCGAGGAGATCGGGAGGGCTTGCAAGCTGGAGTCTGAGCAAATCTTTGCCAGTCTCTTGCCCATCAGCCAGTCAGAACTTCATTTGATGGATTTAATGGACTGCCACCAACGAGCAGGTCAAAATATAACATTGAGGCTAACACAACCACGACTATGTACATGGTGCACGAATATCCTTCCCGCATTCATATGTACGCCTTTTGAGGCTGTCAATATGAGAACAGTCGTACACCGCTGATGCATTGCATTCTTATCACACAGGCGCTGAAGCGAAATGGATCCACGGAGCCAGCTCATACGCAGTCCAGCTTTCCCGACCGCGTGCTCCACCGCCCCTCTCCGTTGAGATGACAGCAAGCTGGCGCACCCCTACGAGGATTTCAGTGTTTGACGACACCCCGGATACCTGTGATTGCGTGAGCAGATGTCAGCGCCATAGCCATGAGAGGAGCAGGTGGTGGATGTGGCGGGCAGCTGTAAGGGTACTTTTGCTCCTGCTTGTCTCGGGACCCAATTCTATGCATACCACATACATCAGCAGATTACGGAGAAAGGACCGGGCACAACGCGACTATGGGGATAACACAGTGCATAAGTTGGCAACTGGCAAAATAACGGGCTCATCAGGTCGCGAAGCCACAACTTTGATCCAGAAAGCAGGTTTTTCATGACTACGAGGACACAGAATTCGACAAGTCATTTAAAGAGAGCGTGCTTGCATCGCCTTCAACGTTCCTTACATGTTCAACCTTCGAATGCTATTCCATCCAGCGAGGTTTGGCTCTCCTTTATATACAACAAGCCGTGCATTACGAGCTGGACATGCAACTTTCAAGGGGGAATCTCGACGAGCAACGCCGTGCAAGAAAGCATATGGACGGACATGTGTAAAGAAACGAGTAATGAAGCTCGTGACGACCTTCAGGTCTTATGCAACGACCAGGTTATCTCAAGGGAGCCTGCACCAATCTAGAGCCTCAGGCTTGAAGAGCAAAGGCACAAAGCTAGTTTCAACGATCCACATCTCGGATTACTCGCCATCCAGACACATGACACAGAGCGTCGATGGTAAGCTGTGCTTGAGTATTGTCACAGATGCCAGATGAGCATGCCCTAGATGATCGATGGAATGCTCAATAGACTAGGTTTACAAAAGACAGACAAGGCTGTGAATGCAGGGACCGGCAACGGGTCGTAACTAACGTTAGTTACTCCCCCCTAGTAATGAACCCTTAGTCGTAACTGATAAGGTGTGTTTCTGGTAACTAACTCGGTCGTAACTAACTCTAGACTAGTAATAAAGATTAAAGGTGAAATTACGCCGTAGGCGCGAAATTTTAGTATATACGTAACTAACTCGGCTAGCGGTATCGTTTAGTATACTTAGAAGTACTATAGAGAAGTTAGTTATAGTGTTGTTTGTAACATATATATAAAGATAGAGTAGATCTATACTATAAACAAAGTTCGAAGTCTAACTTCATTTTTAAAGTATAGCTTAAATCTTAGATTTATAACTATAACCTAAAAACATACTTAATTCGAGCGATATATAGATGAAATTAAAGCTCTATAGTAGGGCTTTAGATCTTTCTATATAAGTCCTATATATAATAGTACTAGTAATTATATAGGGTTAAGGTTAGGGTTAGCTAGGGTTAAAGTCCGTACTAGGTAGGATCTAGGCCTAAAATTGAGCTATATTAGGTAAGGGCATACTACTAATATTAAGGCTTAGCGGTAACGAACTGTTAGGTACGTACGTAACTCTATATTAGAAGTTACGACTATTAGATACGCCCCGTAACTACCGGTCCCTATATAAATAGTCTAGTAGGGATACCGAGTATAGCGTAGATTCTACGTAAGTTTAGGGAGGCGTTCCGTATTATACTAAGCTAGCCGAATCGAACAGTAACCTAAAATCCTTTATATCTACTCTAATAAGTATTATTAGAACCGGTATAAAGAATTTAACTTTATAAAACAAGCTACTAAATTTCCCCCGAAAGCGTATTTACTAATAACAACTTTCTACCGTACGAGGGTAATAAAACATAGTTCATTTTAAAGCTCTCTTCGGTACGATAAATCTAGCGTTGTTTTCGTGTTTTTACGACGACGGATAGTTAACTTATTCGTATATAGAGTAGAGAGCGGAAGGGAGGGCGGAGCGGGGAGGAGGGGAGCGCGCGGAGCGGCGGGCCTCCGCCGTCGACTAGCTACTTCGAGATTACGCGACGTATACGCGAAGCGCGTAGATTATATACGTTATATAAGATATATAACGTATACTTTTCGAGGCGTTACGCTAAAGTTCTCCCCGGCTAGAACTAGCTTTATAGCTTAGAAATTATAAACCTAGTTTAATGTCTTTCCCGTTAACGTAAATCAATATAAGCTTATAACATCTTATCTACTAACTACTACGAGCTACTAAAGTACGGTAGACCGGCTTAGTCTACTTCTTTAGGGACTATATAAGCTAACGTTACTTCTCTTAGCGAAGGCTAAGCTATAAAAGCAACGAAGATTAGACTTATAAGGCGAGGTATAACGTGATATTCTCGAAAATGTCTAGTAATAGCGGCTATCTTTCCCTAGAAATAAGTAGAGCTATCGGTCTCGTATAAACCGTTTACCTAATAAAATAGCCTAAGGCATAACTCTCGGTACCTATAGGTAAAGAGTAGACCGTTAATATAAGTCCGTAAATAGATATATATTCTTAGCTCTATTATTTGTATAAGCATCGTAAGACGTATAGGCTAGCGAGGCTTAACCTAATTCTTATCTCCGCCTTCGTAGCCCGCTAGGCCCTATACGAGTAATATATACTCTATAAATTTAGTGTTCCCGAGACCGGATCGCTCTATAAAACGATTTTATACTAGCCTAAAAATGTCTATACGGGCATCTCGCTTCGTATAAGTATATGTTATACATTTATATAGTAGTCGATCCTTACCTAGGATAGATGTCGTAGAGCTTCGGAATACGCCTTACGTCTTAGACACGTCAACTTTAGAGGAGATCTACTTTTCTTGCCTTACTCGCTTAGTTAACCGTTTATAAGGTCGTGTCTAGTAACTTTTCCGACCCTATAGCGGATTACGCTCTACTACTAAAAATCACCGTAAACTCGTACTAACGTACTAAAAACCTACTAGTAATAGTCCTATATAGTTGTTACTTGTTATAAGACGTTAGTACCGGCCCTTTTACTACTATTGTTTAGTAATAGCTAACTATCCGTATAGAAGTAGATATTTAATAAAATTTGAAAAGTACGAATCTACTCTCCGGCTTCCGGCCTAGGTACTAGTATATGTTATACAACCTTTACGTATAGAACTCCTCTACTACGGCGCCTATAGAGACAAACTAAGATAGTAGGAAAAATATATAGACTTAGAGCTTTTATTTCTAATGCTTAGATCTAAAATCGAGTCGCTTTTAAGCTTATAACCATTCTATTAACATAGCTCTACGATTAACGTCCCTAATGAATTCTAATAGCGATTCTAACACTCTATAACTACTACTAAAACGAGCTCGTAAACCCTTAGCTAAAGTAAAGGCGACAAGTGCCTTTACTCGTAGCAATTTAGAGCCTTAGATTGACCCTTAACTCGATTAAACTACCTTATAACTTACCTTAGAAGGTTAAGATACTAGTTAAGATACTAGTCAAGATACTAGCTAATTCTCTTAGGCTAGTAACGACGCTTTATAATTATAGTAGTTGACTTAAACTCGAGCTACTTAATCCCTTACTACGTCCGGTAAAGCGAGGCCTCTACTATAGACTACGGAGATAAAGGATTTCCTTATAGAGTCCTACTTCGATTAAGTTAACATAAATTTATACGTAGACCTTAACCTTAAGGCCGAGGGGAAGTAAACGATATATAAAGGTCTTACTAAGATAAACGATACCGGTACTAAGGTTAAGTAGGAACAATGCTAGTCTAGGCTAGCCGACTTTAAGGGCATATACGGTACCTATAATATCCTTATCTCTATCTCTAGATTCGGTATTAATCTAGAGATAGGTTTAATTACTATAGATAATACTATATAGGACAAACTACTTACCTCTAGCTAATATAAGCATGTAGCTAAACTCCGGTATACTCCTTGTCTATACCTAAATATTTACTATACTATCTTTACTAATAAGCTTACTACTAGTAAGTATATAAAAACGACTAAGCAACGTAAGCTTTAGGCTATAACTATAAAGCTAAGGGCTAAGAACGAAGCTCTTATAGTAGAAGCTACACGCGATTTAGCTCTAGCTTCTACTACTCTAACTCTAACGCTTATCGATACACGTACGGAGACAGTTAAGGCTAGCTTAGACGCTAATACGAACAACGGCAACTCCGGTAGTAATAAGAAACGTAAGTAATAGGCTATCGCTCTAGAGCTATTGCCTTCGAGGACTCTAAAAGGTGTAAGGTTTAGTAGTACGTCTGTTATAGCCTAAGGAATAACGACTATAATAGCATAGTTAGCACTAAATCGCTATACATTTAATGCCTCGTTTATCCTATCTAAGCTAGAGTTTGTATCCTCTAGTAACCTTATCCGTATAGCTAATAAGAGGTTCATTAAGCATCTATAGGAAGCTATTGCCTTTATTAATAGAGATAAGAAGTATTATAAGGAGTAGTTAATTAGGCTAGCGGATGATAACAGTATTAGTAATAATAAGCTATATATAGAAGGGTATTACTAGTTAAGAACTAGCCGTTTTTTAGCGTTAGTATCTCTACTTACATGATTTTTTGTTAGGCCTAAAAACTATAGACTATTATCATTATATGTATCTTAGGCTATATAAATGTATTCGGAATTATTCATCGAGTAGTTGTACTAATATCAAGTTCTAAACATAGTATGTTAGCTAGATTATAGTTAAAATCGAATTTTAAGACGTCTTAAAAGGCTTGAAAATCTTAATCTTTTTAATAAAGATTAAGAAGATTCGTGAAGATTTATACGGAGGAAGCTAGAGGTAGTTGATATTCTCTAAAATGTAGTAGAAGTTTCAAAATCCCCTATACTATTGATTTTAGTAATAGAGTTACGATTTCCTAGCTGTTTAATTAGCTCCGGAGCTCTCTCCGGACCTCGGTATATTTCTCTACCTATATTCTTTTATCGAATTCCTCTATTAAAGTCCTTTAAAATCCTTTGAAATCTACTAAGAATTCGAGCTAGACCCTAAATAGCTACTA